>JAPWTK010000398.1:330000-425272 GCA_029963805.1 Aromia moschata
ATGATCCTGTCTCTACTAATCACCCAAAGAGCTCCATCGACAAACCGGATGTCTACCATACGCCTGCGCTAGCGATTGGATCGCGATTGGTTATCACCTCATATTTAGGCGGTGATGAGACTGATGAGGTCTACTCAAAAAGAAGTTAACTTATCAATTCCCCTTCATTCTGCTATGTACGCACTAGGGTGACGCGTACTGTATATTTTTGCGCGTCTGAATAATCCGCACATTTCCACTCCCATGTGCGCCGCCCATTTCTTCCAAGCGTTCTTGTCATCGTGAGAAATCGACCTCATCCCGACGACACCCGACGCCACTAGCTAGTGGACCAGTGTAAGGTATACGACCGATGCACTTCTAGCAATCTAAACTTGTCCACTCCGTTAGCTCAAATAAATCGTATTTTATAGAATTTATATTACCTGTACCGAAAAGTTTAAAATTATTTGTGCCTCCCGAAACATGTTGTCTTATAACTAGAGTTCGTAAATCCCGGCTTACCGTATGTAAAACTGCATTTACCTATCCAACGTTCCCACATGAAATCGGCATACTACCGCTCAGACGTGAGTCATGGGACATCGGGAAGGATCGGTCAGTGGCGTAGCTATGCAGGGGCAAGAAATACACGCGTATATAATTTACAAGGCGCTTAAAAATACGGTTTATACTTTCATTATCATTTTTTAATTTTTCATCATGAGTTTTTTAGTGTCGAGCCCTGCGTTGTAGCACAAATTTCCGAACTTTACTTATAACTTTAACGATGAATCACTCTCATTTACTTCCGAATCTCAGTACATAGAAAAATATATAGAAGGAATAGAATGGCCACTCCTATAATATTGCAATGGTCACTATAGCAGCTCCATCTATTGCGGCTGGGGGCAATTGCAACCCGCATCAAAAATTAGGGAACTATTTTACCAACACAAGATTTAAATTGGCTTATCGCTATATAGGGTGGCCCATTAGTGCCAGGAAGTCAATATCGCCATTGTTAGCACAGATACGAAAAAAAAGGACAGCGCTTTTTTGGGATGTAGTGTACGGATATACTACAGAGAAAATACTTTTACGACATAATACAAATAATAGCAACAAAATATTCAATAATAAGAAAATAATGAACATTATAATGTTACAATTTATTGGTAACATTAGTTTTGGTCACCGAAGTAATCCCGAACTGATTCACAATGCTAAAGGCTGGTTTATTGACGAATTAATGTTAACTTCAGAATATGACTTATTTTATTTGTTTATTTTGTGAAGATAGATCTTTAGTGTTCAGAATCGTCTCCGCGAAAAAAGTACTCATTATAATGTTGCGAGTAAAACTATATAAAAGTCACAGTTACACGAGAGGTAGCAATTATTACACAAATAAATAAAAAATTGTAAATGTAAAAATTCAGAAGTTTCAGAAATTCCATATACTATTTTTCTTCTGGTTTTTGATCTCTCGCACTTTGTCTTTCGTTGGAATACGAGCCCGGCCCTGCGTTACAGCACACGTTCGGAACCCTAGTAAGGAAAGTATTGTACTGAAAGATAATAAAAAAAATATTGGTGCTTATAACTCAATTTCATAAAAAAATGTTGCTTATTCTTTATTTATGTTCTAGTCTTCTTGATTATTACTTTATATTATCTTACGCTATGATTTCGACTGAAGCGCCACCTATAGAGCTTGGAGGGAAAGAAACGTTGTCCATATTTCGTAATTAGAGTGCGCATAGCAGTCTCAGTATAGACATGTGGCTCTGTTTGACAGTCAGTTCTAAGCTTGACAGTTCTAAGAGTAATAGTTAGCGCCCGGCCACCGATCGGGTAGACAGGACCGGCCGTCGGCAGTGGTTACCGATGCGTTCCGACCGTGTACAGCAGATCCCATATAGCCTACTTGCAATTTAGTTCACCCAGAGCCGTGGAGTAGATATGCTATATTTTTACGCTATATTTTTACGCCATATTTTTACGCCATACTTTATACGCTATATTTTTACGCCATACTGAAGGAATAGTACGTTTAACATTATACAGGGTTTTTCACTTAAAACCCTTTTAAGTGAAACCCCTGTATATTATCTTCGACGTGCCGAAGGGTAAAAAACGACCTCACGCCGATAAATTTATGAAGGATTTTCCGAATTTATAGGTAATCCGTGGCGGCATAAGTGAAGAGTGGGGCAGCGGGACTCCCGGGACGTATGTGTACAGTGTGTGCAGTCGTTCTTCATACGCGTAGGAAAATACTGTTTAGGGACATTTGATTTACGTAATTAAATAATGCAAATTGAAGTCCTGACCTAGGATTCCACATATTTTATTGCAGCCTAATCGGGACTGCGATCCCACCCATGTTATACATTCGTATACCTCGCTGACTTCTCATCGATCTCGGGCCGGCGAGGCTCCCGACTAAGCGCACGTCTCCCCCCCGGTCCCCTCCCGCGCCGCGCGTTCCAAAACCGCCTCGAAAAGTACCCGACTTGACGAATTCGGCGTAGAATCGTACAAAATCAACTTTCACTTCTGTGTTTCAATTCTCGAGCGGTGCGATGTTATTGCGTCCAAGGCGCGAGATAAAGGCGACCAGTATGCCCCCGAACGGTCAGTATCGCGACACGCAGACGTCCCGTCGTCGCTGGATTTTCCGCGTGCGTTTTCCCCGGCTTCCCGGAATCCTCCAGTGTCGCGAGGCGAGAGTCGCGTCTAGCAGCGTCAGTCGGGCGGACGTCGTCGTCGAACAGCGAGAATGAGCAGCGTGAGCGATATCCTGGACTACAAGCGGAAGGGCGACGAGGACTACTACGGGGTCCTGGGGTGCGACGAAAATTCCACGGTGAGTGACTTCTCCGCAGTTAATTCGCTAACAGAAGCATTGACGTCGTCTTCGACGTCTTTTTGCAATGTCAGACAACTTAAATATTCCAATTCACAAAGTATAACGATTTGTTTCCACAGTAGTTGAATTATTTATGATTTTTAACAAGTATTGGATGTAAACTAATCCATTTTGTTACAAAACGTAGATTGTTAGTAAATATTCACCAGTGTGACCGAATTATTTTTTTTCTTCACGGTCTCAATGTCAGGTGTTGCAATAGTTGATTGATAGCGAGCTGTTGTTTATGTAAACTGTATACGAGAGCGGTTCAATAAGTAATTTACCTATTAGGATTAGGAATAGGATAAAATTCTCCTTGCAAATGTAGGTAACAGTTTTTCAGCATTTTTTTTCTTTATTTGCAGGTGGAGCAAATCAATACAGAATATAAGGTCCGCGCTTTGCAGTATCACCCCGACAAGAATGAGGGAAACAAGGAGGCCGAACAAAAGTTTCAGCTGTTAAAGGTAAGAAAATAGATCCCTAAACATTGTCGACGAGTATATTTCGTTGTTACGGATACTGCGCCCAACCTTGTTTAGGACCACTGCTGATGGGTTCTAAAATTATATTTTCTTCTTTTTTTGTAAAAATTTCGTTTTATGATGGTTTCATTTTTAAGACGCCTCGTTTTGTGGATTTAAAAATGGACGAATTTTTACATCGAAGACAAAAATCGGATTATTTACAGAGATTTTGTAACCTTTGGGCATAAAAATAGAATCTTTGAAGTTGCCCTCTCTTTATTAATGAATAGAAGGTGGTAATTTAGACACAAAAAACGCCATGAGCTTTTTATTAATTTGTGCCCGATTTAATTGCTTCACAATCTAATTTAATTTCCCTTTTATTGTGTACTAATACATAAAAGAGATTTACAAAGGTTATATTCACCCCTCAGCGTTTTATTATAATACACCGCCTTTTTATATTGGGTTTATATTTAAATACCTGTTTACCCCTATTTGGACTTTTACGTGGGTAGTTGTTTGAAAGAATTCGTTTCATTTTAACTTCACAATAAAAATGCCGTTGAAATATTAAAAATATAATAATAAAAAAATCAAACTGGCTGATAAAAAAAGATCAGCCTTTGTTTAATTTTGCAAGAACTTTTTCCATAGCAAAAAAAAGCAGTTGAGAGTTTAATTTCAATTTAAAGCCGTTTTTGTTCTTCACTTTGAAAGCTTTAAAATAATTTTTTGTGATGAAAATTCACAAGTTCATAATTTAGTTGTGATGAAAAGGTGACTTTGTGATATAAATGTGAATGTCAAAAAGGTGCCATAATAACGAGCCATCCAAAAAAAAAAACGTCATCAAAGTCGGCCGAGCAAAATAAGACGTATTTCTGTTCTATTTTAAATCTATAACCTTATTTAATTGTCAAAGCTATTACATTATATCACTGTCATTATTTATTTTACAATTGTGACAGCCACTTTTCAAAAGTTGATGTTTCGTTTTGAGCTTCGATATAACCGCTATTTCCATCTCTCTCGTCTAGAGCCAGATTTGATGACGTTTTTTTTTTGGATGTCTATACATTATGCAATGATCGTAAAAGAAAAAAACATTTGTACATAATATTAAACGATTGCAACTATTTTCCCATTTTTTTGACACATTTTTTGCCAAACACTACTGTAACATTATACAGCTCCTCCCGTAGAGCCCCACCGGTAGCGGACCATCTACATCTCCCATTCCACACCGCCTTCTCTTCCACATTCTTTTTTTTAACTGATAATATTTGCTATTCCTATGTCATAACCCTGTGTAATGTAACAGACAGTAGATTTCTCGAAAATCGTAAGCCAGAGAACAATCAAATTTGACACAATTATATGACTGAATAGAGAGTGTATATTTGGGTTATTCAAATTTATTTTTGGTTTTTTAATTTCGGTCACGTGACATCAACTTCAACATTTTAAATGGCACACCCTGTATACAGATTTGTTACATACTTGTATTTTAAAAGCTCTTAAAAAAAGAAACTTGACTGTGTTAACCAATTGAAATTTCGTTGAAAACAGATAAATATGAAAGTACCTATTAGTCAGTAAAATCGTATTGCATACCTCAAAATTCAAAACAATTTATATTACATTTGGACTAAACGTATTATAATATAGGTACATAATTAGAATTTTAGACAATTTTATAAAATTGTTTGCAAAATTTGATTTAAATATGACAGCATAACTAATATACATAACAGGACCCGGGGAATTTTCTATTTTAATTAATGTGATTTGTGAATCATTAGTTTCGTATTATTCTACCTCGCACAAATTCGTCAGAATTATCGAACGCTATGATTGTTCACGAACAGTAGTATATTCATCTTTATTGTACTCGTTTTTAATACTTCTAATATTGTTGTTCCTCGATACTTTTCAATTTTATATTCGATTTTACTACGATCTCTATGCGGCACTTTGTAATTTCCGACAAATAAACTGCTAGTCAAAATTGGCGTAACACTTTTAGATTAGCGCCATTTGCGCTCTGTTCGAGTAATGGCTCCTGTACACGTTTGGTCAACTAGTTGGGCCAAAAATAAGAACACTGTTAACACGTTGGGGTTGCTCATTCTGCATTGGCCATTTGACGAGGATGGATGTGGAAACTATCGCGGGCACTCTTTCGCTGAAGGGGCGTGATTCAGATCAGGTGTTTTACGTAACAACACGTATTTCTACGACTCAAGATGACTTTGTTTCGCAAATTGAACCTTGAATTGTGTCCTGATGAGGAATCTGCGGTCAAGTATCTTGAACAAATGGGGATCCTCAAGAAGGAGATGAGATATCCTAACCTGACCTTTAACCTAATCTAACAAACTTATCACGTATAACCTCTTCTCTCTAACCTAACCTGACCTTTTACCTATTCTGACAGAAACTAGAAACCTTTTTCGAGCTCTTCTCTTCGCTTGTGCAAAATTTAATCCATGGGAGGACGAGACTCTGCCATCAACATCGACTGCCCCTTCAGCGAAAGAGGAGCCACTATCGCAGCTGCGGCAATTTACTTGGTGCATTTCTATAAACTTGGTACAAATCTATAAACTTCAAAAATTCATCACTACTTTTTACCGCCATCATAGCTCGTAAATACAATAATAATTATTATACATATATTATTCATTATAATATAATAACTGTAAACAAATCGTTACCGAAATAATCTTAAGTTGCTCCCAGTCCATGCAAATAATAATAATAGCACTCCTTCCCCACAGGCCCTAGAGGACGTAAGGGGTTACTCTTCGAGTAATTATAGGGTGAGTATTATTATTATTATTATTATATAATTATTATTATTATATACCGCAACACTATCGTTTCCGCCCTAACGGCAACCACGAACTGAAGAAGAGGCCAACGGGTGAACGCTGTTGCCGGATTGGGCCAAGATCTTTTGACGTGTGCACGAAAAACCGACAACTTTCGGCTGGCCGGCCAACGCTGGCCGCCAACGACCAAGTTGCGCCAAGTAGTCCTGCACACGTTGGCCCAACCCATTGGTCCAACTAGTTGGCCAAACGTGTACAGGGGCCTTTAAGGCTCCTCTACATGTTGGCCAATGCGTTGGCCAACACGCTGGCCAATGTTTATTGGCCAGGGTGTAGAGGGCACTATTGGTCGTATTGGCGACATTGGCAGAGCTGGTCCAAGCGTTGGCGACCGATCCGTCGTGGTGTCGGTTATTCAAGACACATCAAAGGCGTTGGCCTTGGATCTGGCGGAAGTTGGTATTCACGTCCACACGTTGGGGCTGCACTGGTCTAGTATGTGACAACTGTTGTAAGGCGCGGGTGTTTTTAGTGCTTTTGTTCTGTGGTGCTTTTTTATTATGATATCCTGTAACTGTCCCCAGTAGCTAAATATCTCAATGTTACTGCTAGACGTACTTTTACTGGAATGACATCTCTCCAGTCAGTATCTTGTTTTGCAACAATTGGAGATATTTTTTGTAGTAGGTATTCAAAATCATTGGCTGACATTCGAACGAAATTACTGAATTCTCCAGATGGTTCAGCCAGAAGTTCTGCAAGTTGATTTTCCATGCTAGTCCTAAAAAATAAAAACGTAAACGGATGTATGTGATATAGGTTATGTTATTACTTACCTGGTTCTATTTTTATGTACACTCAGCATCCACCACCTTCTTTTCTTCCATTTTTTTTACAACTTTGTAATGATACGTAGTACCTATATGCAGTAAATAAACTGCAGTAGCTGCTACTCTCACGACCTCCATGTTGTTCATATTGGCCTGCGTCGAAACTACTGCGTTTCAGAGATATAGGATAGACTAAGAAATACGCTGTTGGGTAAAACTCCATCTCGGCACACATTAAGACCTCTTCAATAAGTGTTGTGTATTTGGTCGCTGTCCCATCTCTTCAACCCATTTCCAGACCCCATAAGCTACTCCTTTGCATTCCCATCACCCTCTTTTTTTGACCACCTCCACAAAATGTTTGAATGCATTAAAATTCCTGAAAGACGGCTCGTTGAGTAGGCGGAATCCTCCTTTGCACTTGTGTGAATTGACAATCGCGAAATCGCGAGAGATGCTTGGTACGCGAGGCAAGTGTTCACTGCGACTTGGGTTCATGAACTCTCAACTGAGCCAGCGCCTGCGAGATAGGCCACCCAAACATACTTTCGTTCGTAAAATTAGTGGAAAAAGGTGCTGTTTGGGTGGTCTGCTCGCAGGTGCTAGCCCAGTCGAGAGTTCATGTGTCCAGGTGGCTAAGAGCTAAGTATATCATCCGAATTTGACGATTGTCGGTCGATCCATATAAGTGCAAAGGAAGGTTCCGCCTACCCAACGAGCCCTCTTTAAGGAATTTCCATCCACTCAAACATTTTTTGGAGGTGGTCAAAAAAATAATTTGGTGGGATGCAAAATAGGATTTGAAGGAGACAGATGACCCAAGGTGTGCCAAAAAGAGTTCATGCATTTTAAGGAAAGCTTTCTGAGTCACCCCACGCATCGAAACCTCCTTACAATGCCTTAACGCGGCAAATTTTCAAGAGGTGGGTTGGAGTTGGAATATCACTTTTGGCGCTCAATCGTCCGTCCGCAATTTGTTCCGCCAAATTCGAGAGCCTTCAAGTAATGAAAACCATGACATAAATTCTAGACAAAACGACATACAACGTAGTTTTTTACAGAGACGGAACCAGAGGGGTGAGTGGGAGGTCGGTGTAGGTGCGGCTTGGAGGGGTGCTTGAGTTGTCAGAGGGTGAAAGCGAGTTGCGACAACCCATACCAATTTATTAGGCAGCTTTAGGATCAATGGATTTGCCCAAAAGAGGTCAAAACACGCAAAACCCAGCGTAAATGCAAAGGGGTGGTTTACGGGGTCTGGAAATGGGTTGAAGAGATAAAACAGCGACCAAATCCACAGAACTTATTGAGCAGATCTTAATGTGTGCCGGGATCGAGTTTTTACCCGATAGCATCCTTGTTATCCATCCTGTAGGTCTTTGAAATTGTCGTCAAAATCTTCAAGCGAATTCAAATTTCGACATGGGGTTGGTTTTTGGAGTGTGGACGGCGAACCGTTTAAGTCACAGCGTAGCGACTTCGGGGCATTAAAACCAACCCTATAAGCTATCGAAATTTAAAAACCGCAGGGCTGTATTTCACAGAGAACGCAAATGGCGCTAATCTAAAAAGCGTTACGCTACTTTTGGCGAGCAGTTTATTTTGGACAATTCAGATAATTACAGCTGTAACATGCTATTTTATAAAATGTAGGGCATACCTTAGAATTTCGAGTGGATATAAAATCTATTAAAGGTATTTATCTACTTACTTCGGCGGACTGGGTCGTTGGGAAACTAAATATGTGACGTTTTGATCGATTTTTTTTTTTGTATTCTTAACGAATTTAGCGGCAGTGCCCCAAACTTTTTAGGGGCCTGTGTCTGTGATGACGTCACGGAAAGACCGCAAAAGCCTCATAACCTCAAGGACCTACATATATTTAAAAAAATAGGTGATGTCGTTACAGTTGCACAAAGCAAATTTGGATTTCCTACTACATACAGAGTTACAGACATACTAATTTCTTAGTAAATATAAATTCGAGTTTCAGTTGCCAACAGTTTTACAACAAAAAGTTTGAACCCTATCCGGGCCTTGTCTTTTAGGTGTTGGTCAGACCAGCTCTCGAGGGGACTGATCAAATAAAACTTTTTTCATTCTCGTTCATTTTTCATTTCATGTCAGTCGCCATCGTCGGAACCTCGAAAGGTAAACTCAATATTACGCGAAAGTTGGTATTAAAAGGGGATCAGATCAGCGTGGATGTGACAGGGACAACTCGTGTTTGGAACCCCTTCGTACGCTAATTACTGGGATAAATTGGCAATTAAAGGGTTTATCGCCTTCGTGGGCCCGGGTTAATCTACATACGAAATTCGTTTTTGAGCGGGTATTAGGCTGGTAGTATTACAAAAAAAATTAAAATTGAAATTGCTATACAGTGTGTAATACTAGCTTTACACCAACAATAAATTGAAGAATTTATTCAGCAAGTAGCTTCAAGGGCAAGTTGGGCTTGTTAAAGCGAAAATTTGATTTCAAATTTGCCATCAATAAGTATGTTCATGAATGTTCATAAATTGAAGGATTTCATCAATTTATTTCACGAATTAGAATCGATTCTGTTTTCATCCAATTTATTGACGTGAATTCAGTTAATTCGGCAGGGCGAACACACAAAAAAAGTGAGGTTATGGTTATTTGGTTTATGTATGACACAAATTTAGATAACCCGAAACTATAAATCACCTGTAAATGTTGGTACAAATAACGACTGACAATCACCACATGACAATTTGATTTGGAGGATATAAATTGTGCAGCTGTAACGACATCACCAATTAATTAAGTTTGTGAATATGTCGCGGTCTTTCCGTGAGGTCATCGACGTGTTATCTATGGCAAGAATACGGATGTTCTAGAGGCCAGTTTTATAATTGGAAATTAAAAGTTTAATCAAATAATTGTAACCCTGTAATTTGTGAATCAATTTTCTTCGCGTATTAGGCCCAAATTTAGAGTTTTCATGAGTTTTAAAGTTATTTGCGTACCGCTGATGTTACCGCACTTAACATTACATCTCAGACATATTGTTACATCTCAGGCATATAATAGTTAACCCCACATTACGTTTATTCCAGTATTCATTATTGTATTCTCTGTAAATTATCGTTTCGTAATAATAGTGAACTGAGTCCGACTCTGTTGCGACGCGCCGTAATCTAATATCTACTGATGAGACCTAATAAGGTCGAAATCCGAATCAGCGATTTATGATGACGAGTAACAGTGAACAACACAAACAACTCCGCTCCCTGCTTTGCGGCTTACTGATCCAGTTCCACGAAAGTGAACACAAACATGAATTTGATTTACAATCTGTGTGGAAGCGCGTAATTGTGACATAATATACTTAGAAAAATGAATGTGAAATATACCTAATACAATGCTTAATCCCACCAAGATCGCGTAAAGCTGCTGTAATAAATGTTTTCTCTCACAATTGTTGTCTCGACAACACAGAAAGTAGAGTAACAGCATTTCTCATCAACAGTAAAAGAAATAGGCATAGTGTATTATTACTAGAGTCCAGAAAGTGTGCCATAACGCAGGATCGGACTCGTAAGCGACATGTCATTGACGGAAGAACATATGAGAGACCGAAAAGACGGAGTAAGGAATAAAAATGTGTTAATAATGTACATACCTATCGATTCACAATCACCGACTGTCTTCAGTGCTTGAGCGTACGTTGCCACAACCAATAGTCTTTCTGCATTTCTTCTCGTAAACCGTGAGCGATTTGGCCTGTTCATATGGTTGTAGAAGAAAAGTGATCGTTCCACATCTACTGAAAGATGCAAATTCAAAATAGTTGGGCAGAGGACGATGAACGCCACACCACGCACATTATTTTAACGAATTTCGCACAGTTGTTTGTATCGCTAACAGTAAAGTTGTTTGTTGTCACTAACATCAGTACATTATTATTTTTTATATCTACAGAGGACAATGCACGTATTTCTACTATTTATATACTTTTAGCCGTTGCTTGCAAAACCCGTTCATTAGTTGTTAATATCGGGGGCGAAATATTTGATATTTCCGATGATATGTTGATATGACTTACGTAAATATGTTTTACGCAATGTATGACAGTTAACGCGATTGAAATTCGGTTTTGATTTTTAAAAACTTGATTTCAAGTGTGGGCGATCGTTAACAATTTGAGTACTAATTTCAGATGCAACGAAAACTGGACTGAATAACAAACGTATTTAATTTTATGCCTAGGAATCCTTACCTACGCTGACGCTGCTGACTTCGCTTGGTTTTCTAGGAACTGCAGCGTCTAATTGCGACTAACACCTCCCCCATTAAATTGGTCATCATGTGCGGAACGATCCAGGGTGGCCAGCTTGATACCGTCAAGGGTCCTCCTGGGATTTGCCATGTGGAGTTGCCTTTTCTTTATTTCTGTTTAACAATTTATTTTTGAGAAATGGGTACATAATATAAATTATTATTAAAATAACAATGATAATCAAAATAATAGTCCAGGGACTAATTGAAAAATGAAATATTTCCTTATCTGGTTGGTTCCAGAGTTTTTTGGTTTTCTTCAATCCTATTTCGGAGATTTGTAATATCATCCAGGTTGACTTGTTCTAGATGAAGTGGGTCGATCTTCCTTATCTTATTTTCTTCGTTGCTGATAGGCTCATAATTCGGCAGCGATATTTCAGCGATATAATCCGGCCCCTGTCTAATCCGGCGCCCCTGTAATCCGACATGCCTATCACTGTTGATATATATAATGTATGATTGAACAGGTTGTATGATTTGTAGTTCAAATAGAATCTTTGATTTGTAATTTGTCGGATTACAAGGTACTATTTTTCAAAAAAATTCCGGACTAGAGGGGGCAGTACTCTACAGTCTTAGACAGTACTCTACAATCCGACCAATTATATAGTCCGACACCGCCCTGCAAAACGTTTGTCGGATTGCCGGGGGTCCACTGTAATTCGAAAGTTTTGAATTATTTGATTAGTTACTTTTACTTTACAATTATTTAAATTTTTTACTAAATCTGTTCCATTTAATCTAATTGACTCAATATTATTTTTACAATTTAAAGAGGCAACATTAAGTTTAGGTGAATTTATTAAGAATTGATTTTTTTCCAAATTCTGAATTTTTAAATGATTAAGTTTAATTTGTTCTATATTACAAGAGATTACATCGCGTTTTAGGATGATTGAAGCTTCGCATGGGGTTGCTTGATGAACTTCGGTGAGGTCCATTTTCTTGCAGAGGAATTCTTCGTCCTTCATTTGGATGCAGGGTTCGTTGGTTTGTCCATAAGTTTGCTCAGAGAGGATGGTATATTTTTGGTGAGGTAGGATAATTTGGAAATTTTGAGAATTTCTTATAGGTGTAGCATATAAATGATTCGTGAATATGAGGACTCACGAGGGGTATTTCTAGTACGAAGACTAAACAGTGTTTAGTTTGATACGCTTTCACCGTGATGTTTTTTTCGTAAGTTAAAATGTCTTCACTTGTACAGGGTAATTTAAAAGTATCCGGAAGTAGTCCTTCGATTTGATCCAGTTCCTGAGATAATATAGACGGATCAATAATTGATGGGTGAACGGTTTCCAATTTTGCAAATGATAATGTTAGTGAATGATGATAATATTAGTTGAATATATACCGTGTGGAACTGCATTCTTGTGTCAATTTGGGAATTATAGATTTCTTGTTCCTTAGCGGCTTGTTGTAATTGTAGAATTCTGCTTTTTATGATGAGTTGGTTTACATTCAATGTAGCTAATGACTTGTTGAATTTTTCTATCGCCTCTATGGTCAATGACATATGGTTGCTCACGAGAATTTTTTGTTTATTGATTTTCTTGCAAATTTCTAATTGCATTTTCATATCTTTCTCCGTCTTCTGCATCAAGATTTCCCGACTTAATTTTTACAATGGATCCTAAGGGGTTGAGTATTCCTCTTCATTGTCTCTGAGTTGTAATAATTTGTTTGAATTTTGTTTTCACCGTGTCAATCCTAACTTGGCATATAGCAGCATATTGGCATACAGGTATAGCAGCATTCCTTTATGTAAGTATTTCCAAACTTTGTCTTATTATATACCATATTCATTTCTTCTAATAGATTTTCAATTATTGAAAAGTCGTCTAGTAATTTATTTAGATTCATAGTTTTAATTAGTTCACATTTATTAGTTTGTATTTTCGCCGCCCCTATGTTTTGGGGATATACATAAACCAGGGTTATCCTCCAACTTAATGATTTTTACTCCACGGAATGGCTGGTAAAGGGTTGTGCACCATCTGTAAATGATGAGTTTCGTTTTAATTGGTCCAGGTGTGTATTGATAATTTTATCTTTAGCATCTTTTAATTCGCAGGTCTTATCATCATTAATTTTTGATATAGTACAAGGGCCAAAGTATAAGTTAGTACTTTTCTTTGTTCTTCTTCTTGGATTTTTTGTAATAAACTATATCTCCTACTTTAAATCCGGGTTCTTTCTGATTCCGGGGTCTTCTTAGTGTAGCTTCCTTTTTGCCTTATGATGTCTTCTTTTATCTTTTGATATAGCAGTTTTAAACGACTACTATGTGATGCTACATAGCCTTCAATAAATCGTAGTTCATTTTCTACGTCGAAGGGGTTTCTCATCGATGTATGTCCTGACGTTAGTTCTAGGGGTGAAAATCCTGTTGTTGAGTGAGTTGTACTATTGTATGCTAATACAGCATAACTTATTGCCAATTTGGGAGTCACACTTGCGTCTTTTTCTTTTATTATTCTGTAGTGTTCGATCAGAGTCGAATGTAATATTTCGATCATACCATTTGATTGGGGATGATTTATTGTACACACATGGTATTCGATTTTGTGTAGATTTAGAATTTCTCTGAAGGTTTTATTGGTGAATTCTCCTCCGGCATCTGTAGTTATTTTTCTTGGTGTTCCGTGTTGTCCCATAAATTCTATAGTTTTTTCGCAAGTCTCTATAGAATTTTGACTAGTGATATGATATGCTGCTGCTAATTTGGAAAATGCATCTATAATCGTTAGAAATTAGTTATTATCTATGGAGAAATTATCCAGATGTAAATGTTCCATAGGTTTACTTGGTGTTTCGATAAGATTTAGTGGAACGTCTGGTGGTCTTCTGTCATACTTTGTTTTTTGACATATCGCACAATTAAGAATGTAGTATTTTACCATGGGAAACATATTCGGAAAAAAATATACATTTTTAATTTCTAATGTTGTTAATGGTGCTCCTCGGTGATTGAATTTTTCATGTATCATTTTTATTATCGTAATTTGTTATCTTTATCGGGTACCAATATCTTATGTTTGGTACATCTGATTAGCTTGGCAACATTTTCGGTAGCTATTTCGGCGTATACCGTACACATAGTTTTATACAGATTGTCGTTGCAGCTCATGTAATATGTTTTGCGAGGTTCCAAATATTCTATCATCCATTTCTTTATGCTTTCCCTGTTGTTCGGCGTTAAGATAAATATGACTGTCTATCAATTTTTAATCGTTTTATCTCTGCTGGTTCAATCGATGTTTCAGTGATCATTAATTGTAGCGGTTTTTCTTCGATTGCGTCTCCACATACGGGTATTGTCAAATCTGATGATCTTGGAGAATGATTTGTTTGGTTGTCCGTTTCCATTATTTCCAAGGAAATAGGGGGTTCTTCTAATGGTTCTGCAGTAATAGATAGTGGTCGTAAAATTTGTTCTATTTCTTCTGGTGTAGGGGTTGATACATCTCGACTAGATCCAGCTGTAGCGATAATTGAATGTTCTATACGGTTGATCTGAATTCTTGATAAAGCATCAGCATTTACGTTTAATTTGCCCTTTTTGTAGACTATATCGTAGTCATACTCGCATAGTTTTAATTTCCATCTTGTTAATTTTGCATTTGGTTCTTTTACAGAGAAAAGCCACTGTAAAGGTTTATGATCTGTGACGATTTGGAATTTTCTTCCATACAAATAAGGTCGGAAATATTTTGTAGCCCAAATTATACATAATAGTTCTTTTTCTGTGGTACAGTACTTTTGTTCCGTTTCGTTTAGTGTTCTTGATGCATAGGCGATGGGTAAATCTGATCCAATTGTTCCTTGTGACAAAATTGCACCTTATGCAATATTTGATGCATCTGTTGTCAAAATAAATAGTTTTTCGAAATCCGGGTATTGAAAATAGGGTTGTTCATTAAGATGTTCCTTGCTGATTCAAAGCTGTCAAAAAAATTCTTTGTCGTGTACAATTTTGGCTCTTTTCTTTAAACATTTTGTTAGTGGTTTTGTTAATGTTGCGAAATCCTTGATAAATTTCCTGTAATATCCAACTAATCCTAAAAATCCTTTGATTTCCTTTGTAGTAGTAGGTACGGGGTATTCTTTGATTGCCTTAATTTTGTCGGGGTTCGGTAATACTCCTTGAGGGGTGATGATATGCCCCAAATATGAAACTTCTTTTTGTAGAAATTCTGACTTATCCAATTGGACTTTCATATTCGCATTTCTCAGCTTTTCAAATACTTCTCTTAGCTTTTCTACGTGTTCTTGCAGACTTGTTGAAAATATAATTATATCATCTAGATATACCATACATTTTTTGTTCAAAATTCCTCGTAGAATTTCATCCATAACTCTCTGGAAAGTTGATGGAGCGTTCTTAAGGACAAATCTCATTCTTTTGAACTCGTAATGACCATGTTCCATTGAGAAAGCTGTTTTTTCTATGTCAGATGGGTTCATTTCTATTTGATGATATCCACTTGCTAGATCGAGTGTGGTGAAATATTGACATCTTCCCAATTTATCCAGTATATCTGATATGTTCGGTATCGGATATTTATCATCGATGGTGAAATTTTCATTAAGTCGCCGATAGTCGATTACCATTCTCCATTTTTTCTTGCCACTTGCGTCTGACTTTTTAGGTACTATCCATACTGGTGAACTATATGGTGAAATTGAGGGTTGAATAATATCGTCCTGGAGCATTTTTTCAATTTGTTTAGAGACTTCCTCTTGGTGAATTTGTGGGTATCGGTAACTTTTTGTGCATATGAGATTATCGTCGGTAGTCCTTATCATATGTTTGATCTTATTGGTGAAAGTAAGGGGTAGCTTTTCAAGATGAAATATGTCCTTGTGTTCCAACACAATTTAAAAAATTGTTTTTCTTTCTTCTCGGTTCATATGCTGTAGTCGGAGATTTTTTTCTTAAGTTTGCTTCCAAAAATGCAGGGTCTATAGGTATCATATCGGTGTGATTGATTTCTTCAACTTCTTCAATTTCTTGAATTTGAAGGGGACGTTTTAATTCGAATTCTAATTCTTCGTCCGATGTGTTGGAGATTGTAGTTATTATGTGTCCATTGTAAACTGTTGCTAAAGCTTCCGGCATTTCAACATTTTCTGTGAATTTTCTATAATTTACCATGACTTCTTTAGAATTGGTTTCCTGAATCGGTACCACTGTTCTAGATCTAGGGTTTAATTTGATTGGTTTCATAATTTTATGATTTTTTTGGAATGTTTTTCGAAATTTTTGTTTGATGTTCTTGCTGTGTTAATAGGGGAATTTTTGTGTTTTCTGTGACTGTCTCGTCTTTATGCAAATCTATTTTTGCGTGTAAATTTTTTAAAAGATCTTTTTGTACTTCCTGTGTCTATCATAAATTTTGCGTTGATCTCTGGATATAGATATGAAGTAACATAGTTGATGTATACGTATTTAGTTGAATTTTTATGAAGTCGCTGTTTTGTCCGGGCCAGTTATCTGAAATCCTGATTTTCTTCATTAATTTCGGGCATTTCTCGGTTCATTGATTCCGGTGTTTCTAAATCCAAAAAATCTTCGTATGGTCCATAGGGATCATCCGATATGCCGATTATTCTTTCTTCATATGTTGGTTGTTCTTCGATGTCTTCTTGCGAATTAGTGAAATTTACTCCTTCGTCCTGATAATGCAGTTCTTGAGCTGTCCAGTGAGGCTTTTGCTGTGCTTGTCGTTGAGGGAAAATTCTTTGCGACGTTGTTAGTTGGTTTATCGTTCTTCTTGTGTTTGCGGAGGACGTGTCCATAGGGGTTGGTTTATAGGGTTGTTGACTCGGTTGTCCTAAATTTCTTGAAGGTTGCCAACTTTGTTTTTGTTGTTACCATGTATTTGGTGACATTGGGCCACTTATTGGTCGTTGTAAATTTTGCTGAATTATTGGTCGGTACACTGGTCTAAATATCGGGGTTTGTTGTCTTTGTAGCAATGCATTTGATGATGTATTCGTCGTCCTATATAGCGGTCTTTGTGGTACTGGTGGATCCTTTCGTTGATATGATAAGTTATTTTCTTCTGATAAGATATGTAATCCTTCTTCTAGTGTTGTGGGATTTCTACATCTCACGACGAGGCTCAGGGGTTCTTTCAAACCTTTCATAAACGTTTTTACTGCTAGTCGGCTATACATATTGATTTTTTCATCTGTTATAGCTCTACTCTCTCCCGTGCTTATAACTGTTGAGATTAAGAGACTTGTCAGATCTTGACACCTTTCTCCAAAAGTTAATGCGGTTTCATTTCCTTGTCTAGCCATGATCAAATCTCAAAGTACAGCATCTTCGTCACGTTGGTCGCCAAATGTTGTCTAAATTAAATTCTTTAACTCAGTCCAGGTTACTACATGTCGTATTGCTATTAAAGATGCTGCTCTTCCAATTAATTTGCTTCTGATATGACGCATAAGGAAACTGTTGAATGCGTTGTCGTCAGCTCGTCCTAATGCTGTTAAAACGTCTTCGCAGGCAATAATAAAATTAGAAATTGTGATTGGGTTTCCATCGAATTGAGGGATGGTTTCGAATTGTCGCATTTGCCATCCTTGCTGTTGCCATCTACGATGTTGTGGATTTTGTCGAAATTTTTCTTGCTCACTGTGTACGTGTTAGTAAAAATCACTTTGTTTTATTTTTATTTTAGAGTGTAACTCTGGTTGTACGTTTAAATACAACGAGGGACGTTACCCAGGTAAACCGAGTAAGTGCTCTATCGCATCAATGTACAACTTTCGTTAGCAGGACTAGGGGTTTTACTTTTTATTTTAAACTTAAATAGTTTTAATCGTGTTAAAATATGTCACGAAATTATTTTTCAACCTACTCAGTTCAGCCTAATAACCAATTTAGAAAAACATATATTTTTGATAGCGAGAAAGTCTGACGTTAGCAGAACGAAAGCAGAAGGTTTTAAAAGCGTAAAATAGGAAATATACAATTTTTGAAGAGAAAAGGAATGAGCAAACTTACAGTAGATGAATTATGAGCTTCGTTTGATGTCTTGGGGTGCAGATAATGTTTTCTGGTGCGGATGATGGTTTCTGGTCTCGATTTTTCTTTCTTGATTTCTTCCTGGTGGTTTTCTTAACTAAGAACGACGGGATGCGTTCACGCTGTAGGATTCTCAGAGATAAATCGCGGATCCGAAAGGACTTTTGATTTTTGAAAAATCCTTCTCGAGATATTTTTTGATGTGAATCATCTATTGTAAAATTGTCGTAATTTGCAATCAATTTTGTCGGTCTCTTTACAAATGGTAACGACTGTGCCATTATTGCAAACATCCACACAAAATCAGATAATATGTAAATGCACTACACGAACTCAAGACACATAAAATTATTAAATACACGCGTACATAATTTACAAAGCGCTTAAAAATACGGTTTATACTTTAATTTACATAGAATTGTATAGTGCCGACCCTGCTTCGTGGACCACTTTCCGAACCCTAATTATTACTATAAAGTTTCCATATCTGTGGGAAATTTAGCGACCTTCTTCTCTATTGTTTTTTTTTTTTTGGTTTGGTTGGATTAGGTCCAGGAGTAAATAACAACTATTCGATTTTTGCCAACGTTTCGGAGCTTTATTCTCCTTCATCAGGGCTCAATCAATGTTGTTATTGTTGTCATGTAAGGTGGTACGTTACAAACATTGGCGGCACTGTCTATATACATATATAGTAAATGTATAAAGATAAAGGCTAAACACTATTAACAGGACAATACACTTTAAAAATTACTTTAAAAATTACTATAGTAATTAGTGCCGCCAATGTTTGTAACGTACCACCTTACTGACAACAATAACAACATTGATTGAGCCCTGATAGGAGAAATAAGCCATGGCAAAAATCGAATAGTTGTTATTTACCCCTGGCCTAATCCAACCAAACAAAAATCTATAAGGTTGGTATGTATGTATCTGCGTAGATTTTAGCCATTTCAACATAACTGAAATACCCTGCATGCTACTTGCGTGGTAGAGTAATTTTTTATTGCTAAGGCTTCCATATTGGTGGCTACTATAAACGGCCAGAAGCTCTGCAACGCTTAAAAAAAACTCAATCTAATTTCCCTCCTCTAAACCCCTAGAGCCCCACCGAGCCGGGTCGGAGCCTAATTGGTCCTTTGGGCCAGATTGTCGACTAAATAATTTCCGTAGAACGAGGGAAAACGCTGAAGACTCAGATATTAAGGGAACTAAATTGAAAACGTCGTATACGCTATTTCAGTAAAATGTGTAAATATCATATTATATTCGCGAAACAAATTGAAAAATAAATAAGAATTAACTTTAGCTTCGTGTTAACATGATATCCAGTGGCGGCTGGTGGAATTTGGAATTCGCATATTTTCGTAAGGAAGCATGGGACCTACAACGATAGCAAAATTAAAGAAAAGGGTTAACTTACGTTATTTTTTAAATGGAACACCCTATATAAATCCAAAAATGTATAATATGTTTATGTTTGGTCCAGTCATTTTTGAGTTATTTCACTTTAAATAATTCCGTCTAGTTAGCCATGCCTGACGAGTCGAAATAAAAATATGTATGTCGTTTTGTCGTTACTGGCTATGGATCACTATGGAAACAATTATTTTATTTAATATATTAACATTAAACCTTCTCTAACTTTTTTTATATTTATAATATAGTGCCATAGTACAATTCGTTTGTTCTGTTTTGCATAGTGATCCATGTCCAATGCGATAAAACATCACTTTTTTATATCGAATCGCCACACACAGCTAACTAGATGGAATTATTTAATGTGGAATAACTCAGCTGGACCAAACGTAGACATATTATACATTTTTGGAATGTGGAAATTAAGTTGGTTTAAAAAATGTGATAATATATAGGGTGGTCTGCTTAAAAATTAAGATAAGTGACCCTCTTTTTTAATTTTGTGATCGTAGTTTTTTTTTTTTTGGTTAACATATACATTTTCATGAAACTAAAATTTGACAGCGTTTTATTTTTATTTTTTTAGGAGGCAAAAGAGGTGCTATGCGATCCAGAAAGAAGGCTCAACTACGACAAGTGGAGAAACAGCGGTATCTCCGTCAGCTACAAGCAGTGGCTTGGCATGAAGGAACATGTCCATCAGGTACCTACGTTTAACTCATTTTTTTGTCACGGGTTTAATTTATAATTTCCCCTATAACCCACAGGTTGCCTTTTCAATAAGGAATTAAGTTTTGGGACACATATTGTACATTACATATTTTTTTATTACAAGGGTTGACTTGTAACATGGCATAGTTTTATTGGTCCACAAAGTTGAAAATGTCATCTTTCCAGTCCATAAAAAACACGCAGTATAGTCGTATATTATCATATTATCATTTAAGTAAATATAATGTGACAGTCAGACACCTGTCAGTTCTTCCGATCAGTTCTTCCAGATGTATTGCAAAATACATAACAAGCCATTAAAAAAAAACGGTATCAAAGTTGGGTGAGCAAAAAAAAACGTATTTATATTCTTAATCTTAAGTTTATGGGGCATTTCACGCCAACTAAGTGAGGTCAAAAAAAAATTTCTGTTTGAAACATATCACAATCGATAGTACTTGCTAAAAAAGTAACTTCTCTAAAATTTTAGATTTTTTTGAGCCACAAGGAGAGGGATGGTGAGGGTGAGAAAATACAAATTTTCGTTTCGACTCTAAAATTTCAATCCTTCTCGGTAAGAAAATGAAAAAAATTAAAAGAAGGTAGCAATGACTTTCGATGTGTTTTTTTTGCGTAGAATACGATAAAAATATTTTTAAAACTATTGGGGTAGTTTTTCACCCTTATTTTGAGGATTGAAAGTTTAAAATCGAAATTTCGAAAAGTATGACGATTTTTTTCAATTTTTTTTTTGTAATTTCGATTAATTTTTTAATTCATAATGGGCGTCGACCAGGAACTGGCCCAAAAAACGGCCTAAAGGTGAAAAAACGTGGTTTTAGCGTATTTTCTCATCCTGTGAGATAGTAAATGGCAAGTGAATAATATATTCCAAGGTTTTTGGGGTCGCTGATTACGAATCTAACGTCAGATTTTCAAAAAACAAAATGGTGGATCCGGTATGGTAGTCAACTTTTTAAAAAATGGCTAAATTTTGAAATTTAAAAAATACCATCGTATTCTACGGGAAATTTTCTACGTTAGATTCGTAATCAGCGACCCCAGAAACCTTGGATTATATTATTCACTTGCCATTTACTATCTCACAGGATGAGAAAATACGTTAAAACCACGTTTTTTCACTCACCTTTGGGCAGTTTTTTGGGCCAGTTCCTGGTCAACGCCCATTATGAATTAAAAGTAATCGAAAGTACAAAAAAAGAAATTAGAAAAAAATTGAAAAAAATCGTGTCCGAAATTTCGATTTTTAAACTTTCCAATCCCTCAAAATAAGGGTGAAAACTACCCCCAATAATTTTTAAAATATTTTTATCGTATTCTACGCAAAAAAAAACACATCGAAATTTTAGAGTCGAAACGAAAATTTGTATTTTCTCACCCTCACCATCCCTCTCCTTGTGGCTCAAAAAATCTAAAATTTTAGGGAACTTAGTTTTTTAGCAAGTACTATCGATTGTGATATGTTTCAAACAGAAATTTTGTTTGACCCCAACTAGTTGGCGTGAAATGCCCCTTATATATAACCTTATTGAATTGTCAAGGTGTCACATTATTTGATAGCCATTATTTATTTTACAATTGTGACATCCACTTGGCAAAAATTCGACAACAAAAAAGTTTCGTTTCGAGCTTCGACATAATCGCTATTTCCATCTCTCTCGTTCATAGTCAGATTTGATGGATTTTTTAATCATTATTGCATTACATCTGGGAGAATCGAACAGGGCTTATGCAAGACGAAATACTCCATAGACTCCTCAAATGTACGAAAAGTAAACGGGAAACATATTGAATACCTCTAAAACACACGGTTATTTTCAGATCATTAGATTAATTTATTTCATATTATCTGCGAGTTCATAAAAAACGCCTATAGGGTGTTTCTTGAACTCTTGTTTTTACGGTCTATCCAAATCCATATAAATATACAGGGTGTTATAATTGAAATAACAAAGTGAAATAATAATATCAATATCATAATTTCAATTCCGGAAAAACCGGAAGTGAAATAATTGTCTTACCGTATAGGCCAACATGTGTCCCTTCAAAATTATAAAAGTCAGAGCGTTTTTAATAACAACACATTGTTACGCTTACATATATTTAATTTGTTCCTTTCATTGTAAAAGCGCTGTATATCGATATCCGGATACGAAAATATGATACAGTTGTTATTATAACGTATCATCCTTATAATGTCATTAGTGCCATTACAATCGCAACCTACACGAGATCTGAAGCGACGGCCGGACTATCAATCCGCATGTCTGGCCGCCCATTCGTCCCGAAATGTTTCCGCAACACCGAGCGCCCCTTTGTATTGCCTGTTGCCTATCCAACGGTGAAATGCTGCCGATCGATCCCTGCTCCACGATTGATTCCACGGCTTGCTTTTGTTCCACCGGCAGCGGGACTCGTCGACGGGGTCATCTAGGCGGCGTTGTCGTTCTTCTTTTGTCGGGGCTAACAATGAAATTCAAACAATGCCTCGCGATGGAAAGCAAAATAGAGTCCTTCGTTTAGATTAGTTTTTGTCCGTTTGCGAATTTTCTTTGTGTTATGTTTTCCAATTATTATTGTTATTCTATTGACAAATTGCAAAAATTGTATATAATCAAAATTAAATGTAATTATTTGTAATTAATCATAATTCGCCATAAGTGCAACTATAACAAAAAAAATAACTGTGCTGAATGTAAAATTAATAATTAAAATTACTACTACATATAATTAATGCAACTTGAGTGCAATTAACAAAGAAAGAAACATGTTTTGTTCATTAGATTTTTTTAAAGAGTAATTGTCAATATTTAAAAGCATAATTAAGAAGAAATGAGTGATTATCTGTAAATAAGACGAAATTATATCAATCAACTAATTACGGCTTAGGCTAGGTTATGTTGGGTTAATGACAATTAACTATTTTTGTATCAGGTTTCGTCATGACTCACCATAGCCACAGCATTTGTACTGGGCAAAAATAACTTCATTACAGACATCGTAATTAATTGATTGCAATTGATGAATATTTTATGCATTCGATTAATAATTTAAAGTAATTATCATTAAAGACAAATGAAGAAACGTTAGCGCTATCTGGGCACCAAACAAAAACTTTGACGTGGGTGTGGAAGTAAAGGTGCAATTAATTGGAAATGAAAAATAATTATCAGTATTTAAGTATTATTAGACAAATTAAAAACTGTTCATGAAAAATTGAGAGTATTTGAGGCCGTTATTTGCAAAACTCCCTCTTTGCTATTTGATTTACTTTTCAGGAGCAACAAAAATATTTCAGCTTTCAACTAAGTAAATTATATTTTCAAATTATTATATTTTGTTATCAATACATTAATACGCATTAATAAAAAGTATGATGGTCGTAAATCTAAATCTCTTACAGTTTTTGAAAAAAAAAATGTTTTTCGCAGACTTTTGCAAAAAAAAACAGAACCTCATTAAAATTTTATTAAACCAACAACAAATAACTTATTACAAACATTCAACAAATTTTTTAAAATACCAAATTAAGTTTGAAATGTCTTGTGTGTGAAACAAAGAACATTCTAAACTAAAAAACATTCAATTCACTGCATGTAAACAGAGCATCGCGTTAGTCACGTAGGCAGAAGAACAGCCTGCTTATTGGCTGATGAGCAAACAAGCAGTTTTGCAAATAAACTATCAAATCAAAGAAAAAGTTTTGCAAATAACCGATAAGTTTGTACCAACTTTTATATAAGAAAGAGGCAGTTATGAAAGATATTAACGATAGTAATACATTCCTTATTAAAAACCAGTTGAATTTAGCGAAAAAAAGTGAATTTTGATTATTTTGTTGATTAGAGACTTTTGCAAATAACGGCCTCATTTAATAGTATAATAACACAGCTTCACAAAAAAAACTCAAGACCCAGAGGGTAGACCTACCTACCCCTAAGTTTGGGGTGGGGTTTGGGGTCGCTGAAACCGAATATGACCATAAAAAAATTTGAACTAGCCATTTCCCCGTTACCACCCCCATACACCCCCTTCTTCATACAAAGTCGGGTAGGGTGTGTATTCCCACGTTTTCTGGGCCACTAAGAACGAAGAAGACTACCAAAAATAAATTAGACCCTCTCGTTACCTCCTAGCGTTACTTTATCACCCCCATACACCCTCTTCTGGGAGTTGAAATGTCAATTCTCATATGTATTCTCAGAGTGGGGCGTGTATTCCTATGTTTTCTGGGACACTAAAAACGAAGAAGACTACTAAAACAAATTCGACCCCGGCGTCACCCTCTAGCGCCAACTTACCACCCCCATACACCCGCTTAAGGGGGGTTGAAATGTCAATTCTCATACAAAGTCGAGTGGGGTGAGTATTCCTACATTTTCCGGGTCACTATTATTGAATACGACCTTAAAAACAGTTTTTAACCACGTACTTTGCGCTTTCACTCTCTGGTACCTGCTATCAAAGCGGTTTTAATGGCATATTTATGGGAAATTAGACATGATGGGTATTCTGAAGTTTTGAGGGGGTTCTGTTGTCGATTTTCAGGTCCAATATATGTACTCAGTTAGATAACTCAGTTAGATAAGTCATAGACAACTAGAAAGTACTTGCAGACTTAGATTTTTTTTCCCTGACCAAGACTAAACGTAACAAAGAATAACCTTAAAACAAGTCAAACCAAGAATAAACATAAAACTTTCTTCATTTCTTCGAATCTTCTGTTACTGCACCCCACCCCCCACCTCCACCACAAATTTTGTTCACCCCCTCTAACACTAAGGTTTCGTCTTAAGTCTGGACTCGAGTCTGGATTTAAGTCGAAACGTCCGTCTGAATGAAACTAGAGTTTGCCAAGGCTTTTCTCGGCGAATTTGAGAGCCAGACTTTATCAGATGCTCTTGATGTATGATATGATATGTGATGTGATTTATGCGATGTGAGCAAATGAGTATGTGTGCGAAAATAATTACACAACACTGTGTTTTATGTGATATATTCACTGATCACTTATTCTAAATAGTCTACAATGTGTTTATTGATATAATATAAATATTATGAGAAAATGAGAAGATATTTTTAGCGTGCTTGTGTTGTTGTGCGTATAAGAGTCACATATGTACTAGTTTTTGCTGCCTGCCCTAACGCTTATCTCTAAGTAGTTTAGGGATTTTACGCCAGACGGCCGTTATTCATGGGCACCTTGCGCCATAGGCGCTGATTTGGGGCAAAAGGGCGCAACAGAAACCTTCGACTTAAGTTAAGCCGAGCCGAGCCTATCGACTTGAGCCATTGCCATAATAATTCGAGTTTGTTGAAACATAGCGCCGAGCAGTCGTAGGCAAAGGTGGTTTATACCCGAGGAAGGATGGAGGAGGAAGAGGTGGAGGTGGGAGAGGGAGGAGCTCACCGTGTCAGAAAGTTAGAGGGGGTAAACAAAATTTGAGGTGGAGGTGGAAATCAAGAAATGAAGAAAGTTTTATGTTTATTCTTGTTTTGTTTTAACTTGTTTTAAGGTTATTCTTTGTTACGTTTAGTCTTGGTCAGGGAAAAATCTAAGTATGCAAGTACTTCCTAGTTGTCTATAAAAATGACTTGGGGCTGGAGTGAAGGAGGAAGGGGAGAAGTAGCATAGAGGAGGGGTGGATATGACTATGGCAGTCCAAGGAGGCGAGTGTGAGTGGAAGATATTCTATGCTCACTTTTGTTGCCGGCTCATTAGAAACACCAGGCTACCCGCCTATTCGAAAAATGGAATCTCCCCTCTTCCCATTCCAAGAGCAGTCGAACTGAGTACATACATTGGACCTGGAAATCGGCAACAGAACCCCCCAAAACCTCAGGATACCCATCATATCTAATTTCCCATAAATATGCCATTAACACCGCTTTGATAGCAGGTAACAGAGAGTGAAAGCGCAAAGGTACGTGGTTAAAAAATATTTTTAAGGTCGTATTCAATTATAGTGACCCGTAAAATGTAGGAATACTCACTCCACTCGACTTTGTATGAGAATTGGCATTTCAACCCCCTTAAGGGGGTGTATGGAGGTGGTAAGTTGGCGCTAGGGGGTGACGCCGGGGTCGAATTTGTTTTTTGGTGGTCTTCTTCGTTCTTAGTGGCCCAGAAAACATGTGAATACACACCCTACTCGACTTTGTATGAAGAAGGGGGTGTATGGGGGTGGTAACGGGGAAATAGCTAGTTAATTTTTTTTATGGTCATATTCGGTTTCAGCGACCCCAAAAACGTGGGGGTTGGGGGGGGGTCTACCCACCGGGTCTTGACATTTTTTTTGTGGGACTGTGTAATTAAGCGTAATTATGGGAAAAATAACTAAATAAAATAACTAAAGTAAATAAATGATTTGTAACGAAGGGTAAATAATAAAAATAATAATTATATTTTAACGGTAGAATAATTATTACAATTAAGAGTAAAACAAATATATTTAAGGTAGTTAACCTAGTTTTTTGCCTGTTCTTATAAGCGATGCACTGAAGCACTCCGAAGATCAGTAAATTAAAAATTATCAATACTTAAGTTCAAGTATAATTAGAGACGAATTATATATAATATAATAATAATAATATTTATTCATCATCTGTAAGTACAGTAATAGCCCCTTTTTTTTTTTTGTTTTTTTTTACAAATGATATGTCAAATAGTATAAAATGTATAAAAGTGTATAAAATCCCCCCCCTTTTTTGGGTCCCTTGGCCCCGTGGTTTTTTGTTTTTTTTCCCCTTTTCCCCCCTTTTTTCCCCTTTTTTCCTCCCCCTTTTTGTTGTTCCCCTCCTTGTTTGGGCCCCGGGTTGCCTTTTTTTTTTTTCCCTTTTTTTTTCCGTATAAGCTGTATAAGATATACAAAATGTATCAAATGGATAAAATGTATAAGTGTATAAAATGTATAACATATATAAATATAGTACAGAGTAAAACATGTAAAACAGAATGAAGACGTTAAAATTAGTAAGAAGTGTTTTTGAAAAACTAAGCGTAATTAGCAGTATTATTGACAATTATTGACAAATTAAGTGTAATTATTGATAATTAAGAGTAATGATTGTCCAATTAAGAGTAATTATTGGTAATTAAGACCAAATAGTTATATTTCAATGGCAGTTATCACTTTTTTTTGTTGTGTTCTTTCAGTCGATGCACTGGAGCACCCCAAAGACCAAGGATCGCATGCTGGAGTCTGGAGGCTCTTCGGGCCCGTCGAGCTTGGGATCGGGCGGTGCGTCGGCGGCCCAGCGCCGAGCGTCGGAGGGCGGCGCCAATCTGCACTGGGGCGGCCGCGGCGCAGGATCGGCCTGGGGCACGGACGCCCCCAGCGAGGTTGTCAGCAAGTTCAGAAATTACGAGATCTAAACCCGCACCCTGTTAATCGTGTTTAATTTATGTGATCCTACCCCAGCCCCGCTTACCCCCAGGTCGTTTCGGGATGCCTCCAGGGGAGGAGGGGCGTTTGAAATTTGGAAATTCACGCGGTCAGGCGGCGTTCACTTTTTTTTTTTGGGGGGGGGAGGGCGTCCCATTTGGGGTTTCTTTCGACCTTTGAGTATGACGAGTTTCGTCTGCATCTTTTATACTTCCTCCCGAGATGTATCTATTTTTTGTATTTGTAAGTACGCTGAGATGATCTATGAAACTAGTTGGAAAGGTGTTCTTAAGGTTTAACAGCATTCTTCTTGAATCTCTTAATTTTTCTCACAATCGTCTTTCGAATCAAAACGGTTTTTAGATTTAAAAAAAAATCTGGGGCCTTTTTTTTAAATTATAATTATATGGGAACAAATTAAAAATTGACGAAGAATGTGCTTATTACTTGATGCACTGTCCTGATTGAACAAGTATATTTTTGATATTCACCAAAACTAACACTCAAAAGTATATTTTTCGGGCAATATATTTTGTAATCCGGCTTTAACGATTCCTTTCCATTATCACGGTGTGATATTAGGTTATAATTTTAGGTAATTATTTTTATACTTATCGTCGGTCTTTCAGGATAGATTTATTTTAGTTTTGTATGAAGACATCAAAACCTTCCCCGTAACTTGAATATTTGTTGTAAATTTTTCAATGACATACCTATAACCCAATGAAATACGGAATCAATTTTTCCCCTAGTTGTCCTTTCTTAGAGTTGGATTAAGTTGTTTTTTTTTATAAATTTTTTAACCTAATATCTATCCTCAATATGATATTATGTCTTGAGTAAGAAATGATTCACAAATGTTTTAGCATTTTTATTTCGTTTTAAAAAAAAAAAATCTGAATAATATTTTTATTAAACTATAGAAAAAATGCTTATAGAAAAATTCATTAAATACATGTGCCCGTATAGGTGTGGGAAGAATTAAATTTTAAAAAAAATTGATCGTAATGGGATAAAAGGATTCTCTTCTTTTGTTGCCTTTAGTTTTTCCTCACCAAAAAAAAATTTTAATTTCAATGTAATGATAAATATTCTTTTTGCTTGTTCGTTCTCAATTTAAACCACCATAAGGTTTCTATAATTTATTTGATTTCCAGATCCGCTTATTCATTGGTAATTTTGAAAATCCATGTCTGAGTGTCTCCATTAATTTGCTTCACTTTCGGAAATTTCCATTTGTTTTTTTTTGCTTTATTTTTATTGGTAGTTTTGACGCCCTTGCTTCTTGTTTTTTCATTCTAAATTATTTAAATTTTAAAGCCTTTTCTCTGCCCTGAAAAAATTTATTATATAAAGTGTTTTTAGAATAACCGATTGCGGCATCACAGGTGGTTAGAGAACACAACTATCTCAACGAGCACGTATATCTAAGTTCTGCCACCTAAATGATGGCGATGCTATAATGATTATTTTGACGTCATTAAACTCGGAATTTTTCATTTTTGAAGGAGGGATATTTGAAATTGTGTCAATTTACCTGCATGTCAATGTTACCCGGTTTACCTTACGTAACATTTTTTTCTTATGCATGACACGTTTTTATCCCTAGCTCGAGTATACATATTTCCATCTCAATGTGTAAATGGCATCAAGACTATATATCACAAAAATTGAAAAGCATATTTTTTTTGTTTTTAAAAAAATAAAAACTCGATTAATTAAAAAAATAATTTAAACACTTTTTTGGCAATTTTTTTGCGATATCGTCTTACTTCAACCCTCTTGCCGTTGATATAACACGACTCATCTACTTTGTTCTTGTTCAGGGTAAGCACAAAACATCCATATCCCCTATACACTACTTGTATTTTGATAAATGTTTAAAATATCATTAAAACATACCTTAAAAATATTATACATATTTATAAATGTTTGACGCAAATAAATCTATATATATTATGAAAAGATGCCAGTATTTGTTTTAATGTATGCTGTTTGTCACGTGTATACCTATTTATCCTTATCACTAATTTGTGAGTTGAAATCAGCACAAGATTGAAACCTTCTTCCTTAAGTTGCCCCTGCATGTCGACCAAAATGGACGATCTCAGGTTTGTAACATACTTTTTTCTCAACCATATTCAATTGTAGAATTTAGCATCAATGCAGGAAAAAATTAGATCACAATGTTCTTAGTTTGAATATGTTTGGGTATATACCATGTATATACACCAACAGTCATAGAAAAACAGTCATATATGTACATTTAGTATATAAATTGTATACAATAGCGGCAGCCTAATGCATACATAGGTGGATATTAAATACATATTAATTGATACATTTTTAGGTCATAGTTAGGCTAATTTGCTTGGGCCGGGGAAGTTTGGTACATATAGCTAAGAGGGGGGTCAGCGGAAATTTAACTCAAACAGCCCTACCGACAAACCGGATGCCTTTCATAAGCCTGCGCTAGCGATTGGATCGCGATTGGTTCTCACCTCATGTTTACATCTACTTAACTAAGAAGTTAAATTATCAATTGCCCTTCATTCGGCTATGTACGCATTAGGGTGCCGCTTACTGTATATACGAATCATGTTGTAAAACCCATAGAGTTCTCGATATGGCAACGTCGCAACGAGCTTAACGATTTTCTCTATCTAATTGTAGGCAACTGCAGGGTCTATCTGGTCTTACAATTAGTTACTTCTGTTTTAATTTAATGAGTTGGTTGGAACGTTTTGAATAGTGTATGTACCGACTGAAATTTTAAAAATCCATATTTTTTTATTTTATTGTCGCTATAGTCTTTTAAATCAAATCGAAACATTGATTTTTGTTATTCTATTTTTCGCTAAAAAATATTAGACACAATAGAAGGAGACATAATTTTTAATACACTCAACATCCACATTTCCGAACTTTTACGTTCCGCAGACTTCCACATTTCCGAACTCTCGTCACCTCGGGATTACCGAACTGCTGGCGCATGCCCAAAGGGTTTTTCTGGCTCATTCTAGTATTTTTCTTTGTTTTTCGAGGTTTTTATGCAAATGTAATACATACATACATGTGTACTTGTTAATAAGAGAACGTTTTTCTAAACAAAAAAATGTCAGGTGCAAAGGGAGAGTGATGCAGGTAATTATTTTGTAATTCAAAGTAAAGGTTTGTTTTATTGAACATTTTGTTGACGTAACCTATAATAATTTCAAACTGAAATGAAAAATTATGAGAAAATATGTATTTTTAAGAAAACCGTGATACAAAACAAACATTATTGTACTGTTTATTTGCAGAGAAAAGAGCCTGCTAAGAGGCTAACCTTGGAGCAAAAGCTGGATTTGATAAATCACGCAAAAAATGGTGTTAAAAATGTTGATCTATGTAAGATGTACAATATTTGTAAATCGTCAGTGGCAGAAATTTTTGGAAAAAAAGAAATTTACTTTGAAAAAACTGAAAAAAAGACGAAAATTGAGTGGACGGATTGACACAAAAAAGTGCACCGGTACTTATTATACGCCATTTGAAAGAAGTGTTTTTCACTGGTTTGTACAAAGAAGAACTCTTGTCTCAGGTGTGCTGCTGAGGGAGGGCGATTTCCTCTTTGTTGAATTCTGTGACAATCGAAATGTTTGAATACAATCGCATTATTGTGTTTACATTTTGTTCTCATTTCAAATTTCGCGGTTTTTTTGTCGTCAACCAATCAGCGACAAGTTCGGTTATGTGGAAGTACAAGTTCGGAAATATCGTGAGAAAAAGTTCGGAAATATCGTGAGTTCGGAAATTTGGAGTTCGGATATGTGGATGTTGAGTGTATATATTTTACCCGATTAATATTACCTCTCGAACTATAGATGGAGCCACATTCGTTTTGCTTCCAACCTTTCTCTTTTCTGATCTTTGCCATATTGACCAGGATTGGCATATTGACAGGTCACTGGGAAGTTGTATTATTAGAAATGAGACCTAAACTGTTATTGTATCGTCTCTATGTTGTCAGCATTTTGTACAAAACATGTACATTTGCATTTATAACGTCTCATTATTTCAGTGTCTGCCAAGGTCGCCTATAAAAATCAAGGAGAAGCCCTCGGGCGGTTCGTCTGGTCCTTCGAGCCTGAACGCGACACCGTTGCCGGCGTCGTTCCGTCGAGCGTCGGAAGGGGGGCGCCAATCTGTACATGAAAGGACGCAAGAACCCAGCGGGCTCTGGAGTCGATAAAACAAATGAAATTTAATTCAAACGGGTCGTTGTTTCAAGGATAGTTTGGCATTTTGTGAATAGACTTTTTTTAGCGTGGTATTAGTACTGAAATTCTCTATAGCTCTAAAAAGATTAAAACTCTTAAAAATTTGACTAGATTTTTTCAATAGAAGATTGACATTTTTTTAACAGCTTTGGTAAAGTTGAGTATGATGGATTCTATATAAACTCATATGTATGTAAATGACTTGTAAGAGATGTCCATTTTCAAATTGTCGAATTACATGAAACTGTTTTTTGGATCAATTATTTAGGTATCAGAAAAGATAACGTAATCACATTATAGAATCTAAACTTCAGTATAATCAGCATTGTTTTTTGTTTCTTATCTACAGTGTTCTGATACAAAATGCATACATAAATGTTTAATAAAGTGTTTTTTTGTTCTGCAGAGAACTACCTCATTTTTGCAAAAATCAATATTCTAAAAATTTCTCTATAACCATTGCAAAAATATTTTTCTACTAATATTCTTAGAACATTCCATGAGGAATATTCTTAAATACTCCAAAACGAATATTCATTTTGCAATGTCTGTAATGAAATATTCTTACAATATTTCAAAGGAACTAAGTATAGAACATTTCAAAAGGAATATTCTGAGAATATTCTTCTGTACATTCAAGAATATTCCTTTTGAAATGTTCTAAGAATATTCTTTTTAGAATATTCTGTGAATATGCCTGTAAGGATGTTTAAAGAATATTGCTTTAGGAATATTTAAAGAATATTTAGTACATGCAATACATACATAGAGCAGTTCGGGTAAATAGGAATAAAACACAAAAGTCCTCTTAACGATACTATATTACAATGTATTCTTTGCACGACATTATCTGTACATTATTTAGCACACTGTATCAAAACGTAAAAATAAAATCAGTTATCACTACATCCTCATTATCATATCTCATCTTCATTGTATAAAAAAGTCGAGAAGTAGTTGTAAAACTGCGTAATAATAAACTTATTCGAGCATATCAGATATATTGCGTAAGTAAAATGTCTCTGTTAACTGTAGTATGAGAATATAAGACAGTCTTCATTAATTTGGATACTCCTGGTAATACTAACTAGCCAATATTACGCGGTTAGATCCTCCGGGGGCCTCTCTAGCGTACAGGGCCTCCTGAACTCCTGGCCTCTCTCATGAATCCACTTGTTTGACACTAAAAAATTAAACAAATCAATAATTTCCTTCAAGTATTATTAATATAGGAAGACTGTTTAGTATTTGTTGCCCCTAACACAGTAAACTTTGGATTATAGTTTCCATAGTATCTTAAATTATTTTTTATTCATTAAAGTGCAAAAACATACAGACAAAAAGACGCCTGAGCCCTAAAACAACTGTCAATTTTGTTAGTCAAAACTACAACGTGTTGACAATGTATCAGGTTGATACATAAATGGATGGCTCAGATTATTACATTAGCTATCCACCACCAGGTATATTACTGAGTGGATCTTGCTAAAAGTCCTTACCATAATTTTGTAAGGATTTTATAGCTTCATATATTATTAAATAGCTGTAAAAGAAAAGTTAAGAGGCTACATACCAAAAATAGAGCACTATAGCTGTATTAAAATAGACACCTTTTTTGGAATATGCTTGTCAAAGGCAAAAATACTGCATTATTTTTGCTATTATTATCTTATCTGATACTTTTCTTGATAGTAATGCGCTTACCCCACTTGGACCCTGCCAGAACGGGACAAGCGGCGTGCCTAGTGAGTTTATCTCCATCCCCGCTGGGATGCAGGTTGTACCAGAAGGCAGCTGTGCCCTTTCTCGGCCAAAGTGCGGCATCGATGACTGGAAAGACTGTGGCGCCACCCTGGGCAACGTCGCTCATCTGAAACAAGACAGTTCCCTTTGAGCTCGTGGAGACTTCAATGCAAAATAAACTTACATAAAAGAGTACAGTGGCTATCCTGTTGCCTGTACCAAGGTTTTTGAATGCATTCTTCTCTTCTTTCTGGAACACAAAGATAAATGCTTAAGTCTGAAAATATATCTTGTGACAGTATATTGCTAAAGATTCTATACATATTGAAATGTGAAAGTTCAGTTGTCTAAGCTCAGTCCAAGAATTGTTATACCGTAATGAAATTTTAGAGAATTCTGTAAACACATTAGATGATGAAGAGATGTGACAAGGCTTCTTCCAGCAGGTCGGCACACCAATTCACGTAACTGTTGATAATTTAATTTTTGTTTGTTACTATGTTATAATATGTGTATGTATAGACACGCAAATCTCACCCTGGCAAAGTCAAAGTGCGGCTCGTAGTGTCCGCCGATGCCGTAGTTGACCACCTGCAGCTCCTCCGCCGTCTCCATAGTTAGCCCGGTCATGTCCGTGACCCTCTGGGCGATGTTGGCGATGTGCTTGTGCTCCTCCTCCTTCAGCCATGCAGATTTGCTTATCCTGTACTGGGCGATCTCCAATTCACCGGTCTGGGAATTTTGGACGGTCGCCCTGCGAAACTGAAACATGGAATCGGTCACAATTCGACGCGAAAACCTTTTCTGGGAATGCAGAAAGTATCACGGTGGTGGGGGAACGCGCGCGATCGTTTTCTAGGCGCCTGCTCCGCCCGTGGAAGACAAAGTTCCCCCACCACCGCGTCACTTCCCCTTCGCTCGTGCGTCCACGCGGCCGCTCACTAAAATTTCACGTTTTTCAGACGCGCTTTTGAGGTACTTATTATTATCGGATCGACTTTAAATTTGATATGGTTGTAGAGGAAGTGTTCAAGAACACGTAGCTTTTTGCAAAATGCTCTACGACAATTATTGTGGAAATAGGGGCCGTTTTACTAAAGTACCTGTTTTTACTTTTTCGCTATTTGCGCAAAAACTTATGAATATTTTTTGACAGAAAATTAACTGTAGATAGGTGTTGGAAAACCCTACAATTTGAGCCCGGAAGATATTTCTAGGATAATTGCAGACCGAGTAATTGAACATCGAAAAATCGCTAATTTTCGCGGTTTTTATTTTTTTGTGCAAAAAGTTATCAACCGATTTTAATGATCCAAAAACCATTTCATTCGTCTTTTCAAGCGCTATAACGTGATATCTTTTGTTTTTTACTCAACAATTTTTTTCGTGCCTAAAAGTCGAAAAAACCTTATTTTCGCTCCTTTTTGCAATTTTTTTCGCAATGATCCTACAATCGGATTTTGTCCAAAATATTTTCATTCGATTCGTACGATTTTTCTCCTAATTATCACGTTGAGAAAGTGCCGCAAATAATTATTTTAAAAAATAATCTACGCCGCCTGGACTATAAATGCAAAGGTAGGGTCTGCCAAACCTTACCAATACGTAGAGAAAGGTGAGCTCATCCAAACCTGACCAATACGTAAAGTAAATAGTAAAGGCAGACCTCGTCTTAACCCGGCCAATACGTATAGTTAGCACAGGTTGGCTCGTCGCCGTCACTCACCCTCGGCTGGGCCAACCTCTTCACGGTCGCTATCTCCGAGTCGGACATGACGTTGTGGAAGATGAACAGGTCCGGCTTGTGGTGGGCCTCCTCCACTTTGAACGGCGCTATCAGCAGGAAGGGGTTGTCGTTGTGTACGTAGCGGCATTTCAGCTTCGAACGCTTCTCGACGGGCAGCTGGATCTCACCTCTGCACAGCATCTCGTAATGCTCACGCCCGTGCGGGTCGGAGGGTATAGCGGGCTGTCGTACAGAAACAAATCAGTAACGGCATTTTGTATGAGGTAATAGTGGGCATTACTTTAACTTTTTCTATAATTACCCCTTCGTTTATTATGTTTGCTGATCCGTCGTCGCCTTTCTTCTTTATGGACGATTTTTCCAGCTCGTCCTCATAGTACACCTTGTTGCCTAACGCCCTGGCGTGAGTGGGCAGGATCTCCAACAGTTTGTTGGTCAGATCCAAGGCTAACGGAATATTTCCTAGAAAAGGAGGGTTAACACGAAATTTAACAGTATACTAAGCTGAAATGAAACATTCTTCTTTACCTTGCTTGTATGTAGAGAACGCTAAGTATTCCAGGATATCGCTGCGGTCGATGGTTTCGTTGGCCTCCCTCTTCAGTCTTGCGTCTGCCTCTCTCATCCACAGCAGCGTGTGGTAGTAGTCCTCGTTGTTGTAGCTCTGCCTGCCCAGCTCAAAGCAATCGGCAGCGCTCAGCTCTGCACTGTATTTAATCCCGTTCAGTTCACCCCTTGCCAAAGACGAAGTATCTAACCTTTTACAACAAAAGAAAAAACAAATCACAGAAAGGTCGTTGCATTCTATCGCACTGTAACGACATGTACCTGTAAGTATCCTGGAGTCGAGTTAAAGCCACAGCAGCCCCGTTCAAGTCTTCGTCTGTGGGAAACTTCATGGACTCCTTGAAATGGGTTATATTCGCCATGTAATCTGAAAATACATCTCTTTGTCACTAAAATCACTAGCCAATAAGATTATCATTGATCATGATGCCTAAAACAGTAATGAAAGTATTTTGTATTTGTTTAAATGATTCCTCATTTCTACGCCAGTTTTTCCATCTGCCAAGATCAGGAGGAGCTGTTTTTTTTTTTGTTTTGTGCTAATTTGAATTCATTCTGCTTCCTTCTTTAAGGAAGCAGAATGAATGGAATGAACAGTTTATGGGAGCACAATAAGTATTGGCTCATGATCAGGGTCCACTTCTTTTTTTTTACACTTCAATATGTAGCCTAATTTATATATCCAATAACCTACCGGCACTAACATCAGTGCTGATCAGTGCTTCCACTTGCTTCCAGTCTGTGGTCAACCTCTTAACTAGAGTGTAGGCGTTAATAGGGTTCGAAACGTAAGACTGTACGTCTTCTGTAGCCTTGTTGTGTTGCTTTTGGTAGACGTCAGCGTATCTAGAAAACATCTTTAGAACTCCCAGAATATTCAGTTAACATTTTAATTTTAAAGAAAAGAAACGTTGTTGGAAAGAACTATAATATTCAGTTCTGCGAGAATGATACTACAGAACTATGTACCTTTTTAGTAGGTCTAATTTTTGTTCTTCTGCACGTATGTAGTGTTCCAGAGTGTCTATGAGGACAGTCTCTGTACTCAGTAGTTCCTCCAACTCCGCGAGGGCAGTGTAAACCTCGCAGTGGCCGAATCTGACTATCGAAAGGACTAAAGGGACTATCAGGTAGTGGCAGTGCATCTTGAAGCTATTTTTCTGTAAATAAAAAAAGTAGTTTTTGTCCACAATCGTAAAGTAGCTTTATTTACTTTCATTTGAATTATGTAAAGTGGCATTTTATCCACTAGTGAAGTAAAGTAACTTTATTCCACTAGTGGAATAATGCGGGGTGTGCTTATTGACAGTAATTTCGACAAAGACGAAAGACGTAGCCCATCCCACACCGTATTTTATCCTCCACCAAACACAATTACATTCAGATAATACTTGCTCCGATTGTGGATAAAACGTTGTATTGCATTCGAGTTTTAGTTGTGTTTTATCCATTCAAGAAAATGTGAAAATAACATCATCCTTTTATGGATAAAACAATTTCTAAAACACTTATATAATAAACAACTATTAATTCCCAACAGAAACTGGAGCACAGTTTAACAGTTAAAAATGTCCAGAGACGAGTACAAAGGTTATCATTAGAGTCCGAAAAGTGTGCCACAATGCAGGGTCGGACTCGTAATCCGTCATGTCATTCACTGAAGGACATATGAAAGACCAAAATGACAGGAGTAAAAATGTGTTATCTCTCATGTCATTCAAAAACACCGTCTTTAGTGCTTGAGCTTACGTTGCCACAATCGTGAGCGAACATCGACACACCACGCACTTTATTTTCACGAATTTCGCACAGTTGTTTGTATCACTAACGGTTGTTTGTCAGTACAGTCACTAACGGTAGTGCGCGTTACTAGGTACGGTAAGTGGCGTACGTATGCATGGGAAATAAATGCACGCGTATAGTATTTACAAGGCTCTTAATAAAATACAGTTAATACTTTAATTTTCATATAGTTATACGGTGCCGACCCTGCCTTGTGGCACACTTTCCGGACCCTAGTAAGTATCATTCCAAAAAAAAAAACATAATTATTACTAATTAATTATTACGTCGGTCTTGATAAAAACGAAAAACACCGAACAATTGAATTGTGAAGAATGCAATTACTGGACAAGGTCGGCATGTAAATGATAATTAGATGTTTATTAAAATGGTTGGCAGAACATTTGTTATAAGTGACGATCTATAGGTATATCCTATATCTTCGTGTCCTTTGCAAATGTCAGTGTGTTAAATTCTCGGAAAGTTTAGTCACGGATTTTGCAATGTATTATAATATAATATGTTGAAAAGACGAGTTCCCATGCACGAAATAGAAGATTGTGCACAAAAGTTATTTGATATGTCATTTGCTTAACTATCAGCAGTTATTTCAAATGGTAGGTACAGGTACAGTCTTAAATGGCAAGGCGACTTTAGAAGATGAAAGTGAATATATTCGTTGCAACAAGTTTCTAATTTAAGAAAAACTCTAAGTGATCACACCACGTATACATTTTTTTTAAATCGTTTTTACACAAGGATCTTTTTTATTTAGATCTAGTTCTGCGTACAAATATTAATAAACAATTATATTCTAGCGATACTGACACATTTTTGAAGATATCCTCATCCTTACGATAAGACTTGTTTACTTACCACGATTTTACAAACCGCTTTTGATGATAAGCTTTGTATAAACATACCGGGTGCTCTCCGCCTTTTGTTTACTTGTTTTATTAGACGTTTGCAAATAAAAATGATACATTATGTACCTATGTATTTGTAAGGTGGCTTCTTTTATAAATATATTTTCAATATAAATAATTGTAGTAGGATAACCAAAGTTTACAGAATAAATAATATTCTGTAAACTTTGGGATAACCATCAACAGTATAATACAGTCAGCAACGAAAGTCGTCATAAACTCACTTCTTAAAGTTGCTTAACCCAGTGGTCGGCAAACTCATTGGGCAACAGAGCCAAATATCAAAAGTACAACGATTGAGGTATCTATTGAGAGCCGAATGTAAACATAAATTATATAGGTAGGTACATTGTTTATTGACTTATTAAACTTTAGTTCCAAGTCTTAAGACTTTTGTCATAAGTCTTTACTCTTTGAGTCTTAATTAAACTATACCTGTAAGTACATTGAATAAAACTTGATATCATAATAATGCTTAATAATGATCTTGTATATGGATACAAATTAAGTTGTAAGTAAAGTATCCATAAAATTTAGTAATGACAATGACTGACACACTTAACGTGAACAATGGCCTTGCATCTCCTCCGAAAGTTTGGATAAGTTAGGTTTATATGTTGTTTTTAATTTTAGGCACGATTCCAGGTTCTCATCAGTAAGAGGACTTCTTAATTTACTCTTGATGGGTTCACGGTCGAAAAAGATTGTTCGCATGAATATGTAGAACCGATAAAGAGAGAAGTAAAGTTAATGCGCTATTTTATTATGCTATACACGATATTAATCACAATTAGCGCCTGCACGTGGTCTTTTGCGGCAGAGCCACTCAAGGGGCCAAAGAGCCACGGTTTGCCGACCACTGGCTTAAACCCATTAACGCTTGAAATTACATATTTCACGTATAATGTAGCTCTGCGATTTTGGTGCAGAATTTTGCAGAAATTCATGTACGACAATTTTGGAGAGTGCTCTACTCGATATTGAGCCCATTTCAACATTCCAAGTTTTTCCTGGAAAATTTTGGAGATTAAATTTTGGAGAAGATTGCCGTCTTCTCGTTAAAGATCGTGTGATTGGATATCAACCTTCAATAACATTACCCTGTAAAATTTTAAAAATGTTGCGCCCCTGGACAAGAAATTGTTGTTTCCTGCTGAAAACAAATCATAACTGCTCTATCACGTCAGGTTTTTGAGATATTATAACCCAAAACTGCAAAAAACACTGTTTTTTGACATATTTGAGGTTATGTAGCACCGAGATTTTTATTTTCTCAAAAAACCATGCATGTAATCTTATAGTAAGACTTCCTCTTGCCATTGAGTTTGTTCAAATACATTTTTTATTTTAGGGTCTTGTGTATATCAAGTTTTTTTTTAATTAAGAAACGTAAAAAATATTTAAAAAGCAATAACAAGTCAATATTTTTTTTATGTCAAAAGATTTGCTCGATCAGAATCTAAGGTCAGATTTTCAAAATTTTTCGAAGAAAATACAAAATGGGACTTGAGTTGACTAAAGTTACAATTGCGTATATGGAACTTTCATGAACCTTTTTTTTTTAATGAAAGAATGGCGTCTTTACTTAGATTGTTTTGTATTCTGGAAATTTATACTGACGTAAAAATAAAAGTAAAGGATAATAACAATTATCTCGGCGAAAAAAAAATATTTGAGCAAACTCACCGGCATTTGAAAGAAGAAGACTTGTACTTTAAGATCCCACTCATAGTTTTTTTGAGAAAAAAAATTGCGGTGCTACGTAACCTCAAATATGTCAAAAAACAGTGTTTTTTGCATACCTTGAGCAATCCTGAGCCTGGATTTGTTTTCAGCGGGAAAAATTACTTCCCACAACTATTCATTGTCCAGGGGCAAAATATTGTAGGGTACTGTAATCCATCGCGATTCCCAAGAATTTTTCCGCTTCCGGTTGGATATCGCGACCGGAAGTCTGTTATTTTTTTAAGCCCGAAAAATTCAGTTTTTCTTGTTTTTTTTCCGTATAAAACGTTAATATAGCCACCAAAACTTTTCAAAATCATCTAGAATTTCAACATTTTCGCCAAAAAGTCGCGCGCGCACGAAAAATGCGTTTTTGAGGTTATAATTATTAGCAAATTAATCCGAAAATCTTCAACCCCACTGATAAAATCCAATTTTAGTTTTTAACATAAGCAAAACGATTAATACAATGTCTGAGCAATCAGCTAGTAATGCATCAGCATCTAACATGCCAATAAAGCGAATGAGAACATGCACGATCGAGATCTGTGACCGAAAAAAAATTATCGACTTTAGGTTGTGATATCCAACCGGAAGCGGAAGAATCCTTGGGGATCGCGATGGATTATTATTGAAGGAGTATTATTGATTGTTGTTCAATTACACGAATCTTTCACTAGAAGAGGGCAATTGAAAAATTTTTGTAGGTCGCTACCAGCCATTTTTCATTTAAAACGGATTTAAATGGGCTAAAACTGTTAAAACCGAGTAGAACGCCTTCAAAAATAGTCACATACATAGTTACATTACTCTAAAGCTGCGTATGTGAAATACGTAATTTCAAGCGTTAATGAAATTCTTAAAATGTTTGTACTACAGTATTGATCTTTTTTGCTTCTCATAGGATTGCAGCTTGTGAAATTCTGCGAATCACTCACTGTTCATGAAATTTTTATAAAACACTGCGAGTTCGAGATGGATATTAATTCGTTAATTTTTTTTAAATTGTATGTAGCGTACATGGCTTTTTTGAATTTTTATGACATTTTTGGTTCAACTTTAGAAATATTTCATGTCTACATTTTTTTTCTGAAATAGCTCAGTTAGTCAGATAGATACTCTGAAGATTTCCTTTTAATATGAGTCCAATAACTTTGAAAGGGATTTAATATTTTCGGAGTTATTCACGGTTGTTTGAAAACATCGCAATTTTACTCTTTTAGCGATATCTTTTCACACAATCGACATAGCACCTTCACTTTGGGCTTTCAGAAAAAAAATCAATAAAGCAGAACAAAAATTATCAGAATTTAAGTAACCTGCATAAAGTGGAGGTAAGATATTGATGACGAATGACACAAATTTATCATAAACGAGGATCACCTTATATAAGGAAGATTGCGTAAATTTAAAGAAAAAAGAATGTTAAAAACTTCTCAAACCGTAGAAACAAAACGCCTCGTGGTTTTAATATCTCAGTTAGCAGCGTGGGTGCCATCAAATAAAGAAATCCACGACCACATCCACTGACCGATTTTATATAACCAGGTTGCGGGTACGATTTAAATTCACAAAGGCCTAAAAATGTTAACCAATAGTGGAGAAAGGTGTCTGTGAATGGCCTCCTCTGACTTAGTACTTAACTTAATTCAAAACGTAATAAGCGTTATGCATTATTTTAATTAATGGAAGTTGATTGTTTAAGATTTGGCAAAAAATAAAAGCTGTGACCGAAACAGTTCGTAAAGACTTGTGAAATCAGCTAATTAGCAAATAATTGAAACGAAACTGGTAATGACCGGATACACCAATGAAGGTATATAATTTCCATTCTAAATTGAAAATAGGTAGAAAAAAGCAAGGTTGTCAGATATATTTTCTAAAATTGCTAAGCTCACTATACAAGTATACTTCATACTTCAGTAAACTGTTAGTTCGTGACGTTCTTAGAAAGCTAGTTTGGAAATATTTTAAAAAAATACATAGATATAAATTTATTAGTTAGCATTAAAATAAAGCGTTTAAAATTTCTTGAAAAAAATAATTATAAATTAAAACCACTTTATGTATATTACTATACTTAAGAAAATTTTGAAGAGCCGGCAACGTGTTGGCCGGCCAACTGCTGGCGGCACAGAGTAAACCACTGGCGGTAACACCGGCCAACGATCCATTAGACTATTATTGTGCTTTGCATCTAATACATTGCTAATACTTATTCGGTCCACTGTGCCATAAAATTTTTACGACGTCGTTAAAATGATTTACGACATTTGGAATTCTGACTTGTTTAAGACGCCAGTGACGTGTATTTCAGCTAGGTTTATTAAAAGAGACAATTTTTTGAGCTTGTCTGGCTAAACGAGCATTATTTACAGCAAATTATATTACAAATATTAAGAGTTTTGTATGCAGGTTAATTTTAATTTCCTATATTGATTTGAATGAAAAAAATTATTTCACAATTTTCGAATTTTTAAAAGATATATGCACGTCCATGGAATCATAAAGTTGCACCGCTTTTTTTGTTCCCCGGGCGTATTTATCATTTTCAATTAAAAATAGAAGGACTATACGTGCAAATATCAACCATTTATAAAAAACATTGTTTTTCTCGATCAGACCATCGTTCACCTAAAGAGTAAATTATTATCGACAAGGGACGTCAGGCACTTGTTATTTTTAGGCTGATAAGAACACTAAATTAGAATGGTACTTCTTCGTAGTAGATAATATCTTTAAATACATACGTTGAGATTTTTTGTTTACACTAAAAATTGCATAAGTATCTCGGATAAGTAGTAAGTTGATGATATCTCGAAGGTAATCAATCCAAATTATGCCACGATATATATAATATTACTCTTATCAGTGGCGGATGGTGCTATGGTTTGCAGGAGCGAACATGAATTCGGTAGAAAGTTTAATAGTATTCCGTACCTGATCTTTGACAGCTGGTAGCTAATTTTTTGTTTATCTTGTTTATTATTTGGTGGTGAACAATTATGGAAAAAAATGGAAAAATTTTTGTTGCGTCATAATATTCATAAATATTTATTTGCAACCCCCCATTTTTTTAGTACGAACCGCCACTGATTTCTATATCTACAATTGTAAAATATAAGAAGGTTTAATTACGTTATTAATTATTTAATAGTTATTTTTTATTATTACAATATTTATTTCTTTAGGTAAAATCTAATTCAACTGAAGTATGTACCTATCTATGTATAGCAGAAAATTACCGTAAGTTCAAATTTTGAAAACTGGCCTTAAACGTTTTGAATTGTCGAAATTTCCTTTTCAGTCTTAGCAAAAAAATGTTCCATTCGTCTGTTTTTAACCTTTTTTTGCACACGATAACTCAAGAACGCTGTAAAATATCCAGTTGAAATTTATGTTGTTGAAATGTTATATTGTATTATAAAGAGATCTAGCTCTAAATTTTCAAATTAATGGTGGGGAGGTAAATGGTAATACTTGGGGTCCGGAAAGTGTGCCAGAAAGCAGGGTCGGCACTATACAACTCTAGGATAATTAAAGTATAAACCGTATTTTTTTAAACGCCTTGTAAATTATGCACGCCTGTATCTCTTGCCCGTGCATATGTACGCCACTGACCGTGCCTAGTAGCGCGCACTGGGTCTCTAGTACGCCACTCCCATGCGGGTTCAGGAACGACTAGATACAATTTATCCATATTTCGAAGTGACGATTCCGTAATATCTTACGTTATCTCGATGCGGGCGGATGGACGATAAAACATCGAGTTTAAAATAATTTTGTGTCATTAGTGACATTACGTACGTGACATCGTAAGGGTACATACGTATTTTGCGTTCGTGTAGTGTATTTATATATTATCTCATTTTGTGTGAATTTTTATAATAATGTCACTACCAGAGTCACTACCATTTCTGAATAGACTGGAAATGTTTATTGAAAATTACGAAGCTTTTACAACAGACGGACCACATATTGTACATATTCCTTGCAATCGTCAATATACAGTATGTGCAAGGCCAACATCGGCCGGTTGTGAAAAAGGACAAATTCAACAGTTCTCGTTCTAACGACTCGCGTAGCATGGTGAGAGAGCCGGTCATATTACCCCACTACCTTCGATGCGTATGCGGTTGCTTCTTATATGTTGTCTCACTTCTGTTTGTCCTTTTTCATAACTGGCTTACACACACGGTATATTTGGTAGACGCCGAGAGTGTCAATGGAAGTTCTTTTCTTTTCTGTTTTCATTTAGATTCGAATATCCAGCCAAAAAATATTATTGGTAATGTTAGAAAAGAGGAAGTTTGGCTTGATTTCCGCATAATATTTTGCGCATGTAGCCTTTCGTGCAACGTGGGCGACAGTATTCACTTTAGACGGTTTTTTGCAAAATATGTATGCGATTTTCCATTGTCTAGTAGTCACATATTGCGTAAAACATTTTTACAGAAGACATATCAACGTGTCATGGGAAATATCAAAGAAGACATACTCAATAAATTTATGTAGCTGACAGTGGACGAAACAAGAGATTTTTGCGGTAACAAGGTCGTTAATGTTCTGATACGAATTTTAGGTGTTTCAGATATTTCGCCTCCGATATTGATAGCTAGTAAACGGGTTTTGCAAACAACGGCAAAAAATATAGAAACAGTAGTAACACGTGCATCGTCTTCTATTGATGTAAAAAATAATAATGTAAATACTGATGTTAGTGACAACAAACAACTGTTAGTGATACAAACAACTGTGCGAAATTCGTGAAAATAATGTGCGTGGTGTGTCGTCCTCTATCCGTGTGAACTATTTTGAATTTGCATTTTTGAATTCAGTAGATGTGGAACCATCATTTTCCTTCTACAACCATATGTAGAAGCCAAATTACTCTTGTTTCATGAGAAGAAATGCAGAAATACTACTGGTTGTGGCAAAGTACGCTCAAGCCATTGCTCAAGCAAGAAACACAAGCAAGTTTCTGAATGACACAAGCGATACGTATGTACATTATTAACACACTTTTTTTTAGGTTTAGTCTTTTTGGTCTCTCATATGAAATTCCGTCAATGACATGGATTATGAATCGGGCCCTGCGTTGTGGTACACTTTCCGGACCCTAGTCCTATACTTTTTCTCTTTGCCTATGGATAAATCCCAAATATTTGGAGATATTCACCTCAAATTTTATAAACATATTCATTATAACGCCTGTACCGGTGTTAGACATTGTCAGATTAACATGTAAAACTTGACAGAATTTTAAATATACATCATAATGATATTTTTGAGATTGAATCTACGCATTTTGGATTATTTTTATTTTTACTTTGAGGATGTTTTCACTAGCAATTAATCTAGAGAACGTGCTACATAAATACATCATATGTATATATTTTGCACTTGAGGCGAATCACTGAGCTAAATGGCTTGCTCGTTACCGATTTGGCGATAAGATAGGAACAAGGGTACTACAGAAAAGATAACGGGATTCTATAAAACTGAAAATTTCGATCGAAAAGATAGTTCCCAGTAGTTGACTTTACAAAATGAAGTTCTTAACGCTGACAGTTGCTTTACTGGCTGGCCGTAAGTTTGTCCTATACATCTTCAACGATTTTCTTGGACAGTAACTGAAATTAAACGTTAGCAATACAACATTTTTAAAGTTTAAACGATTTCTTACATTTTATTATTTTATATTTCTGTACATGTACTTATTTAGAATTACATTAAATGTCTAGAAACATTTAAAAACAATTATTTTCAACTAAACCCAAAAATAATATTCCGGAACTACGTTTGAATGAAAAACAATTGTGTTGGTCCATCCGATTTCCACATTTACTTGATTTATTTAAAAAACTGCAAGTAACTTCCCTTAACAGCTAAAATCTAAAAGCAAAAATCTGTTTTCAGGAATTATTTTTGATTTTGATAGTTCTTGAAAATTTTCAATCCTTATAAGTTCTCTTAGGCTTACTGTAGCCGACTTGAATTGTAACTCTTAGAACTGTCAAATTTTGTAGTTTTTAATATTAATTGACTTATTTAGCTAGCTAATAAGCTAGTTAAAAAAGTCAACTTTAATATTAATTTAACTAGGCTATGATCCATTTAAGATAAAAGTAACATTTTTTAGTTAATGGTAAGTTCATTTAAGTGTTATTTTTTCGGCACACTGACGTTATCGCATCTAATTACGGTTCCGTCATGTAATAGTTTGCCCCTAGTACGTTTATTCAGGTATTCATTATTGTATTTTGATGTATTTTCTGTCAACTATCGTTCTGTCATAATAGTGAGCTGAGTCCGACTCTGTTGCGGCTCGCCGGAATCCTACCTCTAGTTATCATTGTTAAAAATATCGCCCTGTGTTATAGTGAGTGCCGCCTACGCCATCGACTACACCAACGAGATAATCAACGCAGTGCCCGTGTCGGGCGGCCTCTCCGGCGAGGGTCACCACACCGGCTACTGGGACTGCTGCAAGCCGTCGTGCGCCTGGACCGGCAACGCGTACACCGACCCCCCGGTGCGAGGCTGCGCCGCCGACGGCGTCACCACCGTCGACAAGGAACTCCAGTCCGGGTGCGCCAGCGACGGCGGCTCCTACAGCTGCACCGACCAGGTGGCACACGCCGCCAACAAGTCCTTCGCGCTGGGCTTCACCGCCGCCTCCTTCACCGGCGGCACCGACTATAGCATGTGTTGTCGGTGCGTGCTCCTCACCTGGAAGTACGACACGCAGGTACGGTTGCTATCGATAACTCGATATCATTGAAGTATCGTTATTTCGTGGTGAGAATATCGGTACGTCGGCACCTCGAGTTAAGACTTTAGAGTTTCATTAAACTGTTGCTCCAGACGGTTTCTGTTTTCAAATGAGGACTTTTTCCATATGATCCCTAATTTTGAGAAATTTGTGGAAAATTTCTTGTTAAAACATACAAAAATCTCTAAAACATCTCCGGAATTGTTCTCGTCTAGATAACTCGTGAAATATTCATTTAAAAAAAAAATGAGAAAAAAAAGTTGTTATTAAATTTTGTCTAACACATCCGGAATTTTTTCTCCTTCTCGTCTACATAACTCGTGATCTATTCATTGTGGAAAAAAGTTGAGGAGAAAAAAAGTTGTATTTTTAAATTTTATACATATAGGTGAGTTAGGTTAGAAATTAAAAAAAATGTGGTATTGTTAGCAATATTTCAACAAAAAATTGAAAATTTTTTTTTTCATATTTATTTTTTTCGATCACAAAAAAATTGTTTTTGCACAATAATTTTGAACACGATTTTTCAAAACCTTATAACAGATCACTCAATAATTTCGAAGGATGACTCATAAAACAACAACTTTTGGCAAAATTCGACTTTATTCATCAACATAGTCTCCTTCAAGAGTGATACACTGATTCCAGCGCTTCTTTAACATTTCTAGGCTTTTCTTATAGACCGATTTGTCCAACCCTTCAAAATACGCTTCAGTTTCGGCGAACACGTCCTTTTTGGATTCCATATTTCATATCTTTCCTGCGAGCAGTTTTTTGTCGTTTGGAAGCTAAATCTGGAGAATACGGTGGATGCGGAAGCAATTCGAAGTAATTCGTGTAATTTTGTCATTATTGCGATCGACTTGTGACACGGTGCGTTGTCTTGGTGAAAGAACACATTTTTCTTCTTCATTTGGGGCCGTTTTTCGTGATTTCGTACTCCAAACCCACTAATAATGCTATGTAATATTTCCATTTTCAAGACAGTCGATGAATATTATATCATGCGCGTCCCAAATTACGGACACCATAACCTTCCGACTTTTGTGTTTTTGGTCACTTTGGACGGCTTTCGTCGGTTGCTGTCCACTCAGCTGACTGCCGATTTGACTCTGGAGTGTTGTGATGGATCCATGTTTCATCTATTATCACATATCGCATGAAAAAATCCTTTTATTTCGTCTAAATAGCTACAAACAGCGCTCTGAATCATCAACGCGTTGTTGTTTTTCGTCAATATCTAGTGAGCAAACGCGGTACCCACTTCGAACAGAGCTTTCTCATGGACAAATGTTCATGTAAAATAGTGAATACACTGCCATCTGACGAACAACTGACGAATTTGGACGACCAGAGAGTTCAGCTTCACCGGTGTTTGTACGGCCGCGTTTAAAATCAGCAAACCACTTCTCTACCATTGTCTCTATGAAGCAGAGTTCGAATAGCACTCGTCAAGCCATTGCTTTGCTTAAACGGTATTTTTCCCCCAAAAAAGATATCCTTATTTTATTTTTTGAAACACCAATTACAGCATTTCCAGTCCATCACCGTTACAGCGTCACCAAACCCACTGTAACTCCTGACACCAAAAAAATTGCTTGAACGGTATTGTTTCCGTTAAAAAGCAATGCTTTGTCAACTTGACACGCAATTCACATTTTTCCATTGTTTTGAACCACCAATTACAGCATTACCTGCTACCATTACACCAGTTACAGCGTCACGGTGATTTTTGGTCAAAAATGTAAACCTTCGGGTAACTAAGAAAAAAAGTTTTGGGAAGTTCACGATATCCTTCGTTCATCCACTATATCCAAAGGTTATACCAAATTTTTCAAATATCCTTAAATTCGCAAATTTTTACTTTTTTAGTAACTTTGTTTCCCCTTTTTTTTTTTTTTTTTTTTTTTTTTTTCCCGGTAAAGTAATGGTCGAAATGTCATGAAAAGGACTTTGCCTTGATCGACATAACTCGGTTGAAGGTGTAGCTATACTAAAAATCCATGATGGATTTTCAATAGCCATCTTGTATCATCCTACGATTTAGTAATGCATAGTATAGCCGTCAAAAAAGTTGTAACATTTTTTTTTGTTCAATACCGTGAGCAATTATATCTGTAAACAAGATTTGAAATTTAGCCTTTTTTTCCCCCCCCATTCCCCCCCCCAGATGCCCCCCCTTCCCCCCCCCCCCCTTTTTTCCCCTTTTCCCCCCCTTTTTCCCCCCCTTTGAGGGCGCCCCCCCCCCCCCCGCTTTCCCGTTGGTGTTAAGCCCCTTGAAAGGGGGGCCCCCCCCCCCCCCCCCTTCCCCGGGTGTTTGTTGGTCCCCCCCCCCCCAAATTTTTTCCCCCTTCCCCCTTGGGGGTTTTTTTCCCCCCCCCCCCCTTTTTTTTTTTTTTTCCCCCCCCCCCCCTTCCCCCCCCCCCCCCTTTTTTTTTTTTTTTTTTTTCCCCCCCCCCCCAAACCCCCCCCCTCTCTTTTTTTTTGTATAAAAGAGCGTTCAAACGTTCTTTTTTGAAAACTTAAAATCCGATCATTAAAAGAGCCTAGGCATTCTTTTAAAGTTATAATTATGACACTGATAGCGCGTCGCTGTTTTGAACTCGTCACATCTGTTCCGAAGCGGCACCTGCGTCAACTTCCACGGGTTTATCTCTCAAGAACAATAAACTAATAATCGTCACCCGCAGGACCCCAAGCGCCAGATCCTGGTGCAGATCACCAACACCGGCGGCGACCTTCTCTCCAACCAGTTCGACCTGGCCATTCCCGGCTGCGGCGTGGGCTACGTCGCCGACGGATGCACGAACCAGTGGGGAGCCCCTGTCGGCGGCTGGGGCCAGCAGTACGGCGGCGTCAGCACCGAGGAGGAGTGCAGTGAGCTTCCCGAGGAGCTGCAGGTCGCGTGCCAGTTCCGTTTCGAATGGATGGACGTGCCCGACTGGACGGTGGACTTCGTCGAGGTGGAGTGCCCCACCGCGCTCACCGACATCTCTCAATGTATCATTAGTTAATTGTTAGTTTCGTTGTTTTGTTTCCGAGTCTTGTATTGTAAATAAAAATGCGTCTGATCGTCGTAATGTTTCAATTCGGAGAGCCCCACCTTTCTCGCGACCAGGGACGGCAAAAAGTATGTCGATATTAGGGATGGGCACCTAACACGTTGTTTCGTGAAATATCGATGTTTTCCACTGAACATCGATGTTTAAAACATCGATGTTTTAATTTCGATGTTATATTTTCAACATCGATGTTACTTGTAAACATCGAAACATCGATAAGTAATACGTATCCCACAAATATCACTTAATATTTTAGTACGAAATTTGTAAGTTCACTAAAAAATCGACAGTAAAATCACTAATTGATTCGTTTTACTCTTTGTACATCGTGGCTTACGCGACATCTATCCGTCAAGGCAGTAAGTATTAAATTCCAGCAAATATCTCATTTATTAAACGCCAATAAGCCAATATCTGTAGGCATATTTTCTAGTTTCTACTTCTACAAAACTATACACTTTTTTTCAGAGAACATAAAAATTAAAGTCACTTTATACTGGGTGTAACAGGATCATGGTACACCCCCGTTTTCTCCATTAGTTTTCAAGATAGTTAATTGAAATTTGGGATATCCTATACACATAATAAGAGGCACTATCTGACAAGTGATTATTTTTTCCACTTCCGGTTTCGCCGGAAGTGACACTAACTTTCGATTTTTTAAATGGAACACCCTGTATAGTATTGCATTTTTGAATTCTGCATAATTTTCTGAATCCAACGATACCAAACAAGTGACATTTAAAACGTCAATATTATTTACAATTATAATTTTTAGTTTTCCATTTAAGTGGGCCGTGACGGTTCCGATTTATTCTAAATGACCCATGTAATGCTACAAAAATCAAAATCCCGTCAAAAATATTAAATTATGTGATTTATGAACAAATAAAGTTCATCAAATCATTTTACTTAGCTGTAATTTTGTTTGTTTTTATCGCACATATCAATACGACATAAGAATAAATTACTTATTAATAGTAATAATAAATGGTACTACGGTACCAATATGGTTCCATTTGAAAAAATTGAGTTCTGCTCCAAAAACAATTTTGATGAACTCAATTTGCTTAATTTGCTCATAAATCACATAATTTAGTATTTATGACAGAATTTTGTTTTTTTTGTAGCATTACATGGGTCATTTATAACAAATCGGAACCGTCATGGCCCACTTAAATGGAAAACTAAAAATTATGATTGTATTAAATATTGACGTTTTAAATGTCACTTATTTGGTATCGTTGGATTCAGAAAATTAGGCAGAATTCAGAAATGCAATAATATACAGGGTATTCTATTTAAAAATCGAGAGTTAGTGTCACTTCCAGCGAAACCGGGAGTGGAAAAAAAATCACTTTCATGTCAGATAGTGCCGCTTATTATGTATATAGGATATCTCAAATTTCAATCAATTATCTTGAAAACTAAAGGAGAAAAGGGGGTGTACTATGTTACTGTTATGATTTTGAAACATCGATGTATCACAACATCGATGTTTTCTAGCCGATGTTTTTGCTACCATCGATAGTAGGTACCGATGTTGAACATCGATGTTTTTGAAAATGTACCCATCCCTAATCGATATTACTATGCTACATCGCAAGATTGTCGAAGAATGCCGTGGAATTGATCCCTAATGCCTAGAATTATTACTGTTATAATTGTCAAGTTCTGAAGATTATATTCCTAGGAAAATTATATTATAGTCATTGACGACATAATACATAATTTAATAAAAACATATACAACTAAGAACCTAAATATTATAAAAAACTAAATGAGTAACTTTTTTATGCCAAACATGTTCTCATTCTTCTTTTCACAGAATCGAAAATACTGGTGACCACTTGGGGGAAGTTGTTAATCTCGCTTGTATTTGTAAGTTTAGCCCGTAGGTCTTCTAAAATTTCGGAAGGGATTTTGAAAAACCAATTTTTAATGAGTGAGAGGTAAAGAGAGGAGTCAGAGGTAAGCTCTCACTCATTTTACAGAGGTAAAGCCATGTCTCGTCAGTAAATGAAGTTTCAGTAAAAAAAACACTCGCAAAAATTGCATTCGCTGCGACAGGTTATTTGGTAACAATTCTTGGACTGAGCTTAGACGATAAATGTGCATATGCAGTTCACATATCAGGATTGTACTTATTAAAATGAGTCATTAAAAAAAAAAGTCATCAAATCTGGCTATGTACGAGGGAGATGGGAATATCGATTATGTCGAAGCTCGAAACGAAACTTTTGAAGTGGCTGTCACAATTGTAAAATAAACAGTTTAATTCATTTTTAATGAAGAATAGAGGCGTGTTTCACTATTTTTTTTTAGAAATGGTATTAGAAATGGTAATTTAATGGCAGCAGCAATGAAAAAGTTTTCTGGACGCAATATCCATTTCGACCATTTCAGGCAGTCAATAAAACGTTTCCTAAATTTATACTGGCAAACTGGAGGCGCCAATCGGAAACAAGAATGTGGCAGACCCAGATTAAGGATAGAAGAAAACGTTGAAATGGTGTAATGGACAATCCAAGAATATCAATTAGCCATCTGAGCCAATAAGTGAATCTGCCCTATAGAACGTGTTAACAAACTTTGAAAAATGATTAGAAGCTTCATCCATATCGTCTGCAATCCACACATGAGATTCTCAGAGCGGACGAACTAAGACTACAGTTCTGCCAATAGTTTATTAACTATTTTACCAATAACAATGATGTCTTTAAATAAATATTGATGAGGCTTGGTTCCATCTTTCAGGTAATGTTAACTATCAGAATTTTAGACTTTGGAGTGCAGGCAACCCTCACATTTATACTGAAACTCCCACAAGACCCACACAAAATTGGAGTGCGAGCAGCTGTGAGCAGGAGGATTGTTGGACACATTTTTTAAAGGAACACTGAATGCAGAGAGATATAGTTTAGTTTAATTATAAATCTTAAGTGAAATCTTAACACCTTTTGTACAAATGTTGCTTGATGACGAATTCAAGACGGTTATATTTTATATTCACCAAGATGGGGCTCGCGTGCGTACTAGGGAACAATTAATTATATAAGCGAATTTTTCGAAGATCGTGTACTTTTGAAACACCCGTTGACGATATGGAAGACCTTCAGACTCACTTTCTTTTATAGTGTCTTTCAGAGTCACTTTCTTTTTTAGCGTCTTATTTTTTCAAAAATGTAGTTTATTTTTAATAAGGCTTTTTATTTGTTTTTTTTTATACCCGGTAAAAGTATCCATCACATCGTGTGGCAGCAGTAAGCCTATAAACTATGATGACTTTCGTTGAATGACTCGTTATCTAGGATCTAGGAACAGTATCTGATAGTTCATAGTTCCATGCAATAAATATTTGGTAAATTGGACCTGAAACATTAAAAAGCTGAAGAGAATCCTCAAGCTAAACAAAATCATTCGTCGACGAAATTTCCTCGGCAAAAGAACGACTGTACCACAAATTCTCTCATCCTAAAAATAATAGCTGTGACGTGTGCTTCGGGTTTAATGTGCCGGCAAAGGTCAACGTTCAAAATCTGCAACTCTCGCTGGTGCACCGGTCACGCGACGGGCCACAATGACGAATTTCCGATAATGCAATTGTTCCATAAACATAAATAATAGGACTAGACAGATTCGTGAATGATCACCGGGCATAGAACAAAGGTTATTTCAAACAGGTAAAAAAAAAAATGGGGACGAGCACAAGGACTTCGGTAAGTTCTCCTCCATAGAATTCTGTAAAGTTATACTTCATATTTTACAAAATAAAAATTGTTGCACGTCATCAAACACGTGTTGAAGTTTTAGAGCGCGCTGATGCCAGATTGTTATAAAATTATTCAGTATTTAGAAATAACTGATTAGCTTATGGATGGATTCATTATGTTTGTTTACTGTTAAATGACTTACTTTTTTCAACATTAAAAAATTATTATTTTAAGTTATTATAATACTATAAAAGTTATATTATTTTAAAAGTTTATGTATTTTAAAAGGCATTGATTAGTACCTACATAAATATGCAAGTATAAAAAAGAGCATGAAATTGGTAGTAAAAGTAAATATGTTTTTTTATGGGAGGAAAAATTAGAAAAAGGCACACGGAAGTTTTGAGAATTTTAAAAAAAATTAAAAAGATTTTATCACAAACCATTCGGTTACAAACAGTGCAGTGTAGTTTTTTTTTTTTTTTTTTTTTTGTATAGAAATATCAATTATTATAAATGTTACGAATAGCACGTGTATCAATGCTACAGTATTTGTAATCCTCTTAGTAAGATTCCGATTTCTAGGTGATTTTAAAATTTCAAGTTTTTTTGCTTTTTTGTGAAATAGAATTAACCGTAGAAACAAATTCAAGTTTAGGGCTGCTGCTATACGCTAAAGCAATATATTGGACTGTAGTTTTAATTAATATTTTATTTTGTATTTATATCACCTGTCTAACAGCTGTTAAGGGTAGGAAGGGATTATTGTCGCGTTGTTTTTCAAAATAGCGTATCAAAGATGCTACTAACTCTAAGTAGCAGCTGTTTAACTGTTTTAGCGTTCAGCAAACAGAAGTCTCACAACTGTAACACTTTGTTCTGAAAATAACAGTTTTTCAAAGCAAGATGAAATTTCATGAACAATGATTTTTACGAAAAGTAGAGTAAGGATGATAAGTTGAATTTTTTTGGTTCAATTTTAGAATTTTTTCATGTCTAGGAAAATCAATAGGTACTATAGTAAACGAGAATCATAAAAATTAAACCATCTATAAAAAAAGACAGCTCTAAATCTAAATGTCTTTTGATTCTTCATAAAATTGCGTGTATTTCTCTTTGTTCTCAGCTGTTACTGTATTTTATATGCCTCGATTTCAACAATATAGTATTTATTTATATATTTTTTTTGTTTTTCTTTTTTATTATTTTACTATATCTAATTATTCTCATTTTGTTCCTATGCTTTTGTTTATGTAGCCTGACCCGATTTAAGATTTTCTCATTTTTTTTTCGTTTTATTTACGGTTTATTACATGTTTGGAAACAAACCATGTCGATAAATTAAAACGTATTTAAAATATTATTTTTACGAAGCATGTTGAAACCATATTTTATGGGCTATTACTACAGACATCAAATTCATAACATGCTATGGTTAATGCCAGCTGTGTAAACATTTTTTTTTTTGTGGATACTAGAGCAATCCAAGTAATTATTTGTGTACTCAATGCTGTTTAAAATCCAATTCATATTTTAAATGTTTTCAAAATGTCGCAAAGGTTGATTAAAATATCTGAAATTTCTCGCATTCCTTTTTCTAAACAGTACTAAATAAATTCATAGTCATATCACATTTTCTTACATAAAAACACATTCTAATACGTATTTTAAAAAACTTTCTTAATCCAATATCCGAGAAAATACGCACTCCGTGGTCCTGTTGCGAAATACCACTCTGTATATAACAATTACGTAAAACCCATTCAATAACAACTATCTTCTTTCATCTCGTCATTACAGTAAACACAATTACAGCTATTAGGTAATTTTTTACACCATTGGATTATATCTGTCATAGTCCCAACCGCTATATCTAAATCGGATTTTGAATGACATCATCGTCGTAAGAAATGCACAATCCAGGATAGAATTATACAAAATTCCAATGGTTATAACTGTTTATAATTTAAAAAAAATCGTCAATTGCTTTTTGATAAAGAAGATTTGTAAACAAAAAGTAAACGAGATGAATTAAATGATGTTTAAGAAAGCGACTTTTTTGGATTTAGTAGGCTGTTTCCTAATTCAATTGTTTCATGGCTTACTTCGAAGTATTTTATGATGCATTTTTTATTTTACAGCCATCTGTGTAAAAAGATTTTATAAAGTGTGTCAATTCTCAACCAATTTTGAATTAACAGAATAATTGAGATCTACTAGAATTTAAAAAAAAATAGGTTTTACATTTGAGAAATAACATTCTGAACAATGATCTCGCTTCTCTGGAGCCTAATATTTATGCCTTTGCTTAATGCTAGCATTGTCTTATGTTGTTTATGTCTTTAAAATTCATAATTAGGTTTGGAACATGTGCTGTAACGCAGGGCCGGACTCGTCATCCGTCATGTTATTGACACAAGATGATATGTGAGAGATTCCTTCCCATTAAACGGGAGCGTGGTCTGTACATACGGTTATAAAAGGAAAATGATCGTTCCACATCTACTGTATATATATACATAGTTTACATGGACAGGGGACGACACACCATGCACATTATTTTCACGAATTTCGAATAGTTTTTTATATCACTAACATCGCTACATTATTATTGTTTACATCTACAGAGGACAATGCACGTGTTACTTATTTAACTTCTTCTACGGTTCTATATGTTTAACCGTTGTTTGCAAAACCCGTTTACTAAGCTATCAATAATGGGGGCGAAATATCTGAAACACCTCATATCAGAACATTAACGACCTTTATTTATTGCGTATGTCTTCTTTGATATATCCCACGACACGTTGATATGTCTTCTGTAAGTATGTTTTACGCAACGTATCACTAATAGGCAATGGAAAATCGGATACATATTTAGCAAAAAAACGTCAAAGGTAAATATTGTCGACCACGTTCCACGAAAGGCTATATGCGCAAAATAAATCAAACCAAAATTCCTCTTAAGTCTATTCACAAATGGTAACGACTGTGACATTATTGTGTCCGTGACATTATATAAATACAGTACACGAAGTCACGAGTTAGTCACTAGCGACAAAAAATTGTTTTCAATGCGGCGGTCGATCCGTTTCCATTATAGAAAGCTCGCTGTCTTACAGAGAAATTGTATTACGGCATCCTGGGTTCTCGCACGGGACCTTGTTCGGGACGGCATTCTACGCACGGTCAGTGGCGTGGGTATACAAGGGCAAGAAATATGCGCTTAAAAAATACGGTTTATACTTTAATTAGCATGGAGTTGTATAGTGCCGGCTCCGCGTAACAGCATACTTTGCCGGACCCTATTCATAACTATACTTCATACAAAATAAATACGTGTTTAAGTTTAAAGCGCACTGATGCCAGATTGTTATAAAATTATTCAGTATTTAGAAATAGTTTTGACTAGCATTTGGATGGATTCTTTGTGTTTGTTTATTGCTAAACAACTTATTTTTTCAACATTAAAAAGAGAAATAATTTTAAAAATATGTATATTTTAAAAGACATTGGTTGGTGCATAAATACGCTAATACAAAAAAGAGCTGGAAAAATTGATAGTACAAGTTAGTAAATATGTTTTTTTATGAGAAGAAAAATTAGTAGAAACAGAAAATGTGTGTGACATTTTTAAAGAACAAATAAAAAAATCAAATATTTTCTCACAAACACCATTCGGTTATAAATAGTGCAGTGTAGTTTTTTGTACAAAAATAACAATTATATAATTGTTACGAATATCAGTTGTATTCAATGTAGAAAATTCAATGTTCAAAACACTATTTGTAATATTCTTGTAGGATTACGCTTTCTAGGTGATTTTAAAAGTTAATTGTCTTTTAAGTTAGTCAAATAGATACTCTGAAAATTTCATTTTGGGTACAAAAACATTGAAAAGGATTTAATATTTTCGGAGTTATTCACAGTTTTCTGAAAACATCGCAATTTTACCTTTTTAACGATTTTTTTCACACAAGCGACATGTCAACGTCAACTTGAGCTCACTAGACGCATCATTTCACGAGCTATAATGATGACGCATAATTTCACTAGTTTGATAGGTCAAGAGCAAAAAAAATCAAAATTGTGGTACAAAAATTATTAGAATTTAAGCAACCTTCAAAAAGCGGGTGTATAATGTCTGATGACTGTCATTGCTGACCGTAGATAGTTTAGTATATTTCTTTTTATTTAAACCTTATAATTAGTTTCACAGAATCTCCTAAACGTTGGGACGTCCTCATTTTAATCTAAATAACATGTTGATAAGGGGCTCGCTAGCATTGCTGTTAATTAATACTAATAAAATTGTGTGTCGTTCTGTTCCCCATTAATATGCTCCATTTCAATATGCCAGTTAACTGACTCACACATCATGACGTAAACAATATCTAAACAATAATATTCCGAATGTCAACGAGACCAATTAGCCTGCTGTTTTTTTCATTTATGCGAAGAAAAATTTGAAATTTTGAATGTGTATACTAGACATATATAAATGGGCTTATGTTGACATATTGGACATACTACGAATAACACATCCGGTTTTAGTAGAAGTGCAACGAACTCCAAATTTTCAAAATGGAACACCCTGTACATATTTCTGCACATATTTGGATTCCCTATGATGTCCTAAGTTACTACAGTTCTCATGTGCTCTAAAATAAAATGCTTATTCCTAATATAGACATCCAAAAAAAAAGTCATCAACTCTGGCTATGAACGAGAGAGATGGAAATAGCGGTCATGTCTAAGCTTTTCGGTTATGTCAAACATTTGACAAGTGACTGTCACAATTTGTAAAATAAACAATGACTGTCATATGACGTGACAGTCTTGACAAGTAAATAAGGTTATAAATTCGATTAAGAATAGAAATACGTCTTTTTTTTCTCGGCCAATTTTGATGACGTTTTTTTTGGATGTCTATATATTTAACAAAAACTGAGACAATAATGTTCATTTTACAGATATATAGGTATATGTTTTTAAAATGTAATAGGAACTTTTTTAACTTTTAACACATAAAAGAAAACAATAAAACATTTCCAAAAAGCAGTAGGTACTTCACTTGTGTAAGCAGGCTCAATTTAAGACCTTCAAATTTGAATAATAAATGTAAAATCTATCGGTCTAACAATAGCCTGAATAAAACTGAGCATTCCGGCACATGTCGAAGTATTTTTAGCCGTTACGATTAATGTAACGATAGGAAACTGTAGAAGGAAACCGACATCAGTACGTGATACAGTTCGGGAGCTCGACCCAAAAATTTTTTTTTGATAACGCAGCGTGCGTGATAAATCACAAGTTTGGCGAACTTGTGATTTTGTGATTTTTTCATTTGCAGATATTAACAAAACAAATCATGCCACGTGGCCAGGTTTAACTTTTTTATTGTGCTTCTATTTTATTCATTTATTAGAATTAGGGTCCGGGAAATATGCTGTCACGCGGAGCCGGCACTATGATAATTATAACAACATACAACTCTATGATAATTATAGTATAAACCGCGTTTTTAAGCGCATATTTCTTGCCCCTTTATACCCACGCCACTGTCCGTGTGTAGAATGTATTCCCGAACGAAGTCGTCGCGGAAAGCCAGGACTCTGTAATACACTTTCTCCGTAACCGTGACCTGCCGCATTGAAAACAATTTTTTGCCGCGAATTAGTCACTCGTAAAATCGTGTACTGTATTTACATATTATTACCTGATTTTGTGTGGATTTCTGCAAAAATGGCACAGTTGTTACCATTTGTGAATAGACTCAAAAATATGGTTTAAAATTAAAAGGATTTTACAATAGACGGATCACATATTTAAAAAACATTTAAATTCGAATATCCATCAACAAAATATATCTGGTATGGTTAGAAAAGATGAATTTTGGTTTGATTTGTGCATAATGTGTTGCGCATGTAGCCTTGCGTGGAACGTGGTAGACAATATTTACTTCAGACGTTTTTTTTTTGCCAAATATGTATCCGATTTTCCATTGTCGAGTAATGATACGCTGCGTAAAGTATATTTACAGAAGACATATCAACGTGTCATGGGAAATATCAAAGAAGACATACGCAATAAATGTCTGTGGCTGACAATAGACGAAACAATAGATTTTGCGGTAATAAGTTCGTCAATGCGCCCTAGACTAACAAAACGGGTTTTGCAAATAGCGGCTAAAAGTATGGAAATAGTAGTTTGTATATTGTCCTCTGTAGATGTAAAAAATAATAATGTATTGATGTTTGTAACAACAAAAAACAGTTAGTAATACAAACAACTGTGCGAAATTCGTGAAAAGAATGTGTGTGTTGTGTCGTCCTCTGTCCACGTGAACTATTTGGAATTTGCACCTTTAACTTCAATAGATGTGGAACGATAATTTTACGTCTACAAACATATATACAGATCAAATAGCTCACTATATAACTAGTCGTGGCAACGTACGCCCAAGCAATGAGGACAATCGGTGTTTCTGAATGACACAATCTCATATGTCATCTTCCGTCAATTACATGACGGATTACGAGACCGGCCCTGCGTTACAACACACGTTATGAACCCTGATTATAATATGGAGACATCCAAAAAAAACGTCATCAAAGTTGGCCAAGAAAAAAAAGACGTATTTCTATTCTTATTCGAATTTTTTACTTGTCAAGACTGTCACATCATATGACAGTTATTGTTTATTTTACAAATTGTGACAGTCACTTGTCAAAAGTTTGACATAACCGAAAATCTTAGACATGACTGCTATTTCTATCTCTCTCGTTCATAGCCAGAGTTGATGACGTTTTTTTTGGATGTCTCTATATAACGTGATAAACTACCGGTAACCAGTCAGTAGGTAATAAGCTCGGTAATAAGTAGATATTGTAAATAGTTTTAAAGGATATTTTACTATTACACTTAAATGTTGAATTGAGGCCCTTTGAAGTAATATAGGCATTATCGAAAAGCTTCAAATTCTTTTGAGTAATTGAGAGAATCAATTAATTTTTAAAATGAATTAGTAATTCAAATTCCTTTTATTTTAAAAAGTAATTAGGACTTGAAAATCCAAAGTACTTTAAGTAAGGGCTTAGGGCTTAAGGCTGCAAGCCGACGGCTTTGCCCAGCTCTAAATCGAACTTACATCCTATATCGGAAAATATAAATCTTTTCATATAAAAATGTCGAATTTACATTGGTTTGGAATTGGAATTTTGTTGCTTGCCCAATGGTTTTTCTTTATGTATATATACTATACGACAGTTTTCATAAAAATCTACGAAGGAAAAAAACATTTTCATTGTTTTTGGATACATCATTGTTTTTAAGATAAGCTTCCGGACTAATATTAAGATTATATCCTGGCCTAAATCCGACGTCGGGATACAATTCCACGAAATTAATGTTTACATTTAAAGGATAAGCTAAGTAGATCCTACCTAATATAGGTATGCAGTTGAAGTTATAAAAGTAGATATAAGATGCACATGTTTGTAAAAATTCATATAAAAAAACGGAACGTCCTGAAGAAGTCCATCAGTTTACAAAATTTGAATGTGCTATATAAAAAAAATAATGTCGATTAATCATAGATACTTTTCCATTTTTCCAACACTATTTTCCAACCAATATTAAATAAAGCGGATATATGTACACCGGCAAATTTTTAAAACAAATTTAGGGCAATTAAAGACCCTTCGTATGAGAATGTCTCCATGGCGCCATGTAAACAAAGCGCTCTTAAGATTTTCCTACTTACTTTTCCGGGTTTATTTGGTATATTTTCTCGAGATCGAAGTGAAGCAAAATCGTCCCACCCAGTCACTGTTCAAACTGAGTACGCGCTAACACCCATGGACACCGACACTGCTCGATGACGGGTCGATCTCCGATTTATAAAACACATGCTCTGTTATTATTACACTTCCACCGCAGAGTCTTGTTCCACCATGCGTTTAAGAAATGGTGTGGGTGATTGCAGGTTCCATTTGGGTCTTCGGCATCACGATTTTCCATCTGACGGCCATAGAAATCGTTACGAAGAGGTTTTCACGAATCGCATGCGCCATCTTCGGGATGGTAGCAAAACTAACTGTAGCGAACTATTAGAAATCGTCTTATGGCGAGCGAGTAGTTAAAGTCGACAAAGAGGTGGCGCTACGACTGAGTTCCTCAATGTCACTGGTAAGTACACTCGATTCCCTCTTAAGTCACCTTCGCTTAATTCACGTTCCCTCTTATATCACCACGTTTTTCCCTATTATGTCATGAAACGTTCCCTCCCTCTTAAGTCCTTTAAGCCGCCTGTAAAAGTTTTAGAACTATGTTTGGAAATTGGATTCTCGCATGAATATGTACAATTTTTATTGAAAAAAATGATTGTGTAATACATTAAATATAGACACCTCACCTTTAAAATGGGTTAGGTGTTTTTTAAAAATATTTAACCTTTAAAATATTCATTCAAGTGGAAAATTGAACTTTGTCACGCACGACTGGGTATACTTACGTTGATTTTTTCGTTCAGCTGGCTCATTTTTCATTATAACAAGTAGTGCTGTGGTATATCTCTAAATTTCTTTTTGCAACTAAAACCACGAAAAAGTTGAGGTTATGTTTGCGACATAAAAAAAATAAATTTCGCGACTTAAGCGAGATCATGCACGAATTTGGTAACTTAAGAGGGAATCGAGTGTATACTAGAAACAAGCTTATGAAACTTCGGAAAAAAATTGGTTGGTGAATGTCGCGGCCACTAGTTGGCGCTGTAAGAAAAGAAGTCCGCTTCTCCGCTACCCTTGTAGCCCGCGAAGTTTGAATCGTATATGCGAACTTTACAACAGAGCGGACTATAAGCCTTGCAGCGCCATCTCGAGGATTTAGGTCCTCCCCACATTTTAGCGAATTTAACTAGCCACGGAAAATACATTGCGAGCATAGGGAGTTTCATATATCTATCTCATATATGCGTCTGTCTCTCGCTCGTAACTACTTCGAGTCTTACGCGCATGCCCGAGAATTGAACATCCAGTCACACACAGCCAATTGCCCCACCAGACTCGTGACGCTTGCGCACAACAGGTCAAGTAGGTATTTGCTGTCTCACTTACCCCGTGACACCTCTACTTACGGGCACCAGCAATATAGGAGTATTAGATATATGGGGAGTTTCATAGGCCTGAGTAGAAACCATAAAGAAACCAGATAAGAGGGTTCGATTCCATGTTGATTTATGGAAACACCACACTAGCACCATCTGTCGGACATCTGGACTCAGAAAACGTATTTTAACTGCAGAAAACTGCAATTTATATACCTTTTCGACTACAACTTTCCTGAGAATCCGCGAGATGGCAGCTTAGTAGTTCAGAACCATAGATAAGAGAAGAGATAGATGGAACTCTCTCATAGAATTAAATGAAACCGTGAAGCGCCATCTCTTGAATTGGTCTCAAACTAATTTTAACTAATATGGCGGATGGCGCTATATTCAAAAAAATATTCAAAAATAAAATACAGTTTGCGGACTCGTAAGAGTTCCATTGTGGACAAAACGTATGTATATAAGAATATCATTATCATACTTGGTTACATAAAGTTTTTTATCCTTATCTAGCATAAACTAAATATGATTTTGCTATTCATATAATATATATTATATGCTATTGTCATATAATATATATACGTTTCGTCCATAAGGGAACACTTAAAAAAGTCCACAAACTGAATTTGAAACCGTTCCTCCGACATTAGAAATAATGTCTAAAAAATAAATTTTAAAGACATGCTGTGATGAAAAAGGAGGATATTTGAGATATTGAAACCATTAAATACCAAAATCAATTGTTTTAGATGTAAGATTCCTTTATTCACAACCACATTTATACGCATTCACAATCACATTTATACACAAGACACAATCACATTTAAGTATAAATTATTTCCAACTAGCCATTTATATAAACTAAAAAAAAGTAAAGGCATAACTTTCTTTACATGAAGTTTCATTTATAACACACATCTGGTGCCAGTTCTAGTTCTCCTTCTTTTAATGTAATATTAGCTCAACTAATTTCTGTCTCAAATAAGAATATATAATACCCAATAAACAAATAAAACACAAAATAAATTAACACATGGAAACAAATTAAACACAAAACTACAAAACTTAGGTTTGTTTTGGTTTTACTTAGAACCAATTCAATCGATACGCCCAGATAAATATTGACGTAAGAACATAACGCAAATTATAAATATTAAACATTTGGGCGCATGGACTGAACTAGTTCTTCAGGACTACCAATCTCTTTTTTTAACAGTACCAACTATACATAACTAACTAAGCTGGTTGCGCCATCTATAGAGTTGGTCTCATACTAAATATCACATTTCAGGTAGGCTCATAAGAGTGAACAGCCCCTGGTTCAGAACGCTGTATCCAGGCGGTAAATTCAAATTTTATAATATAAGAATATATGCTGTCAAAATTACAATACATTTAACATTTACACTAAAACTAGCTGCAGTTGATTAGCAATTTATAATTGTTTCCAGACATCATCACTACAGCTTGTTTTAGTGTAAATGAAAATTAATTATAAATTTTTGACAACATAAATTCAAACTTATATATGTATATACAAATTGGAAATTAAATTAATAACAATATGATTACTTAATATACTTACCGTTTAGACGCCAGTCTATAGAAACAAATTTTGATAAAATGTAGATAGTTACACATGTTTCGAACTATTTGGTTCTCTTCAGTACGATGTACTACTGAACACAGATTAAAATGGTTATTATTATTAGGTATTTGTTAAATCATTTATTATCCATCATTATTAAAAGTATATATTGACATATATACATTATGACATGTATATATTGACATACATACATTTGGTTTCTTTATGGTAGAAGCTATCTTTGAAATTGTTAGTAAATTGGATAATAGATGGCGAAAGATTAAATTTAATATTCGGTACAAAATATCGTCGGTTTAAAGCTAAAAATCGTTAAGTAAATCCAAACCAACAGTAAAGAAGATTGCAATCGTCTAACAGGAGACGAAAAAAGTAGCAATATGGGTCATTGGCTAGTTAAAAGTACCTACATATAAAGTACGCACTTTACTATACTTAGAATGTGTAATAAAAAAAATCAATTAGTAATCAGTAAATAAACCAATTAGTAATCAGTAAACAAATCAGTAGATAAAACATAAAGATGGATCACAATTCGGAGAATCTTTGGATATAATTTAGCACTTGATATACGAATAGTATTCCACGTCTACGAGTCATCCCTGTTTACAATACGATGTAAAGGAATAAACTTCTGGTCTAGCACAACCATCTGTGTAAGACAAAATTCCCACCTCTAAAACGCCTGGCATAAATTAGTTGTTATAAATCAAAATCTTCATGTGTAAACCACTAATTCCTTGGGGCTAAAACTTTCTACATTGTATCACCCAAAGGCAGTTACATCACGACACAATGCATACATTATTCATTGACCGGTTTCCGAATTTTATGAGATATATGTATGTATGTATACGTTGCATTACATAACATCCATATGTCCAGCAGTTTCGGAATGTTACTGGTCCTTGAATTTTTATCAGATAAACTCTCTTTTCGACTTTTACAATCCACTTTTCAAGTGCTGTCAACTTTTCAGCAACTTACCAGACTTTTCTTTTCCAGACCAGATTTTATTTTCTTTCACTGTCAACTTTCAGACAGACCCAATTAATTTTATCTCTATACAGTCTCAAGCCGTTACTAAAACTTGGTTTGTAGATTGTCATTCGCCAGTTGTAATTTGAAGTTGTTTGTATGCGATTGTCTGAAGTTGTTTGTATTTTTAAATAAGGAAATACATCACAAGCGAAGTGCATCAAACATGATCAAATTAATAAAAGGTCAATTTAGAGACAGGATTCCGGCGAGTCGCAACAGAGTCGGACTCAGGTCAATATTATTACGAAGCTATAATGAATATTAAAATAAACATATCTACTTGGGAGTTAACTATCACATGAGGGAGCCGTACTTAAGTGAGGCCGGTGAGTCCGACTCTGTTATTATCTCTGTCCGACAAATATTATGTAACACTATAATATAGTGTTATTGAGATCCTTTTTACCATTTTGTTCACGATCCGTAAACAGTCTGTCGACTGTAAGATATATGATTAAATTTCACACGTAAAACAAAGAATATACAACATGAAAATAAAATGAGGTTACTCCTATAAAACAATTACCAATTCTAATAATTAATCACAATTTTGCACGGCCTATACGTATTCCTTTAAAATCATTGTTATTCCGATTTTATTCAGCTCTCTATATCAAAACAAGTTCCAATTTACTGGAGGATATAATATCATATCCATACATATATTTTTGGAAAGCATTCGAAACTGTTTTACATAGAAAAATAACGTGTTGATTTAGAACAGCGTTTTCCAATTCGCATGGAATAAAATAATAATAATAACGTACTTTACCGAAACCGCAGGGCTGAAACAGTGGAGACTCGGGGCTAAGGAAATACTATTACATGCCAGAGGTGTACTCAGGTTAACGTTAGTATCATAAAAAATTGTTTGAAAAAGCAAATTGTTTCAAAATGCAAAATTAGCTGATTTTGCATTGAATTGAAACACAATACAATACACTATAAGACTACAATTACTTAATTAATCATTTAATTCCCAGTTGTAAAACTGGGCCTTACAGCATCCTTATTCTTGTCATGGATAACAAATTTGTAATGACATCATTGAAAGACTTCGACATCCTCACAATTCCAGGGTAAGAAAAGGTGTAACCATATTCAAAAGAGCCATTAAAAAAATGTCATCTGGCTTTGCACGAGAGAGATGGAAATAGCGGTTATGTCGAAGCTCGAAGTGAAACTTTGTTGTTGTCAAATTTTTGTGGTTGTCACAATTATAAAATAAATAATGAAATCAATTATTAATGAAAAACAGAGGCGTGTTACATTTGAACGTTTCCTGAATTTTTACCGGCTAACTGAAAGCGTCAGTCGGAAACAATGAATTGGCAGACAGAAGGAAACGTTGAAACGGTTAGGCAAGTGATAACCGACAATCCAAAACCATCAATTAGCCATCTGAGCCAACAAGTGAATCTGCCCTAAACAATGTGTCAACAAATTTTGAAAAATGGTTTGGAACTCCATCCATATCTTCTGCAATTCACAGCTGAAATTCTCAGAACGGACGGACCCTTAAAACTACAGTTTTGCCAATGGTTTATTTATGGTTTACCATTTTAACAACAATGCTGTCTTTGAAAAAGTTTTACTTTTTTACTGATAAGGCTTAGTTCCGTATTTCGGCTATGTTAACTCTCAGAATATGAGAGTTCTGACTATCCTCGCTTTTACATACATTGAAACTCCACTACAGCCACAAAAAATTGAAGTGTGGTCAGCCCAGGAGGGTAGTTGGACCATTTTTTTAACGGAATACTGAATGAAGAGAGGTACCGTTTATAAATCTTAACACCTTTTTGTAGAAATGTTGCATTTTGTAGAAATCTTGCACAAATTGCAAGAAGGTTATATTCAACAAGATGGAGCTTGTGGATATACTACTAAGGAAACAATTAATTATATAGGCGAATTTTTTCGAAGGCGAAGATCGTACAGTTAGTTTGAACACGCAGACCATATTCCCCCCTAGATCTTGAGATTTGATCTGTGTGATTTTTTCTCTGGCTTTATCTTTTTTTATAGACTTCAGATTAAGAATAAAAATACGTCAGAAAATATATCAACATGTCATGGGAAATATCAAAGAAGATTTTTGCAGTAATAAGGTCGTTAATGTTCTGATAACGGGTTAAACGGGATAAACGGGTTTTGCAAACAACAGCTAAAAGTATAGAAATAGTAGTAACACGTGCATTGTCCTCTGTAAATATATTGCACAAATAACTGCGTTGAAATTCGTGAAAATAATGTGCGTGGTGTGTCGTCCTCTGTCCATGTGAAATATTTTGAATTTGCATCTTTAACTTCAGTAGATGTGGAACGATAAATAATTTTCTTTCTACAACCATATGTAGGTACAACCAAATCGCTCACGTTTAACGAGAAGAAATGCATAAAGACTGATTGTGACAACATATACTCAAGTAGTAACACTCAAATTATTAACTTTTTGGTTTCTCATATGTCCCTCCATCAATGACATGACAGATTACAGGCCCACCCTGTGTTGTCTACACACCACACTGGCGAGCCGCCACTGGGTGTGACCATTCTATGAGATAAATAGTAGATCGCCTTCTATCTTCTTCCAAGGTTAGACGGAATATTTTCCAATTTTAATATCGACCGAAAGGATGGAATGTCTGCTTACTCGCAAATGCATTACCACTTCGTGTTGTTTTTGTTTTGTTCCCTTCTTCTTTATTCCCGATGGACATTTCGACGATGCAGGACAAACTTCCTGCTGAAAATGTTTCGTAGAACGTTAAACTAATTATAACGGAATGTTTCAAAATATTGGAGTAAAATCCTACATGTTTCTACGTTTCAAGCCTTTGTTAAAATCGCTTGTTATCTGTATTTTTCATGGCCCCGACAGTCCAATATGTTTATTAAACTTTAAATTTAGATAAAATTAGCAATAGTTGATACAAATGTCAATAAAGCACCTACACATTTTTTAAATCAGGAGGTGGAGTTCTTGAACAAAAAAAAAGAAAACAGGGTGTTTCATTAAAGAAAAAGATGTTTGTGACTTTTCGATGACCTATAATTGTGAAATAAAAGGGGAAAGAAATTATATAACGAAGAAATAAACAAAATTTGCTCTCGGGAGCCGAAAAGTTCTGAGCAAGCTACAAATTATGTCGCCCCTTCGGAGGACCACTGCCTCCAAAAAGCCATCCCTCTTGTTCTCTCTCCCTGATACCTGTCTACTAAATCTCATATTTAATTAAAAGTTAAAATAATTTGTAAGGAGTACCAAAGGCGTAGCCAGTATTTTTCTTTGGGAGGGGGGGGGGGGGGCGCCCAATGCAGATTAAACAAAAAAGCAAAAAAAAAAGGTCATTGGAGGCAACGGCAAGCGAAATCCTCTGACTATTTCGGTTTTTACTTGACCATTTGGGGGGGGGCGATCGCCCCCCCTGGCTACTCCCTTGAGGGGTACGACCAACGTAATACAAAACAAGTACAATACAACAATTGCATTGTTTGTTAACAATAGTTCATACAAAATAAAACCCTGTGCACGTCATCAAACACGTGTGCAATTTTTAGAGCGCACTGATGCCAGATTGTTATACAGTTGTTCAGTATTTAGAAATAATTTTGACTAGCCTATGGATTATATTCTAGACTGTTCTAGACTGTTCTAGACTATTCTTCTTGACTAGCCCATAGATTCTTTGTGTTTGTTTATTGTTAAATTACTTATTTTTTCAACATTAAAAAACACCATTGAAAAAAACACCATTCGGTTATAAATAGCACAGTCTAGTTGTTTGTATAAACATAAATACCAATTGTTATAAATGTTACGAATAGCACTTGTATTCAATGCTACAGTATTTGTAACCCTCTTGGTAGGATTACGCTTTCCAGGTCATTTTAAAAGCTCATTGTTTTTTGCTTTTTGTGAAATAGAATTGACCGTAGAAATATTCAAGTTTAGATAAATTTTGATTTTACATTTAAATTAGGTACCTTTCTAACAATTGTTAATGGTAGCAACAACAAGAACAAGACAATAACGGTCCAGCCGTTATTGTCTTGTTGCCGCTATTTAACTGTTTTGGCATATTTCGCAAAAAGTCTGACAACTATAGGGGAGAGTTGGGTAATTGAGAACACCTTTCTTACAACTGTCTAAAATAATATAATAAAAGAAAGTCATAAATATAATCAACTTTTATTGCAACATCAACATTAACTAATCTACCTACAAAGAAATGAAATAAAAATTATTGAAAATAAACTTTATAATAAAAAAAATTAAGAAAATAAAAATCATTGTCGTTCTTATTTACCCGATACCCGTGTGAGGTAATTGAGATCAGTCCGCGGGGGAAATAGGAACGATATGGGGTAATTGTGAACGACATAATTAAATCTTTATAAGTACTACAATTACTTTGTTCGGCAGAAATGTGCCCAGTTGTTACAAATGGTCTGTTTTTCCTCTAATTTATATTTTATAGGTCTGCTGGATAAAATCTGAGAATGCTTTTTATTTCCTCGCTTAGAAGTTATTTTAGGAATGACAGGTGTATTGGTAATTTCAGCAAGAATCACAGGAGTGGATGAATGAGCAGTATTAATGGTCACATCCATATCAGTTTGATTTTCAGGATCATAAGTGTCATTTTGACTCTGACTGTCAATTGAGTTCACTCAAACTTTGCTCAGCTGCAATTTCACTAACAGAAGTACTTGATTCTTGAGTTTGACTGACGCTAGATTCATCTAATGACATGTTTTCAAACATTCTTTAAATTTGTCTGTATCAATAGGATGAATTCCAGCCACTCTAAATCCTCTAACACCTTTGTTTATGTTGGCTGTTTTGTTATATGCATTTATAAAAAGCTCTCCAACTTCGTTTTGGGTGATTCGTTTGCCAGGATTGTTAACCATGTAGAACTCACACTCTCGACTGTATCTAATTTTCAGTGAACTGAAGAAAGTCAAGTCCAGTGGCTGCATTTTGTGAGATACATGAGGTGGTGTAAGAAAAACACCGTAGACGTGGACGTGTTTTACTGCGATAAACATCCCAAATTAATCCTTTACCAATACATCAAAAGCGATATCAGTGAATAATAAGAAATGGTCATAATGGTCAAATAAATCATCACTCACCTAAACAACTCGAGAAGTGATCTCTTGTGAATGCGCTTATTAACACCTATGAAAAATAACCACAATAAGTGTCTAGCTCGCATTTTTGGATGTGTTTACTTAATTTGTAGGAATTACGAATAATAACATGTCCCTATCATCCCCTACTTTCTATAGCGTGGTGCCTGGACATATGTCTCAACATCTTTCAACTTTTCTACAACACAACAACAACTTTGCCTATGAGATTCTGTCACAATCTCCTCAACAACAACTAGTCACTGCTTTGTCTCTGCCAGGTTCAAACCCATCTCCGGGTAGCGCAGCCCAGGAGGTTGCAGACAAGGCCGATATCGACTCCAGCGCCCATATCCCCGCAGCACACCATCCCAGGGGTAAAAACTCATTGCACCCCGCTGGTTCAAACATAGCAACCAACATTATGCACCCGTGCCGCCGTTGGCTCAAACACAGCAACCAACCATGCACGACCCGACAATGCAGCCCTTTTTACTACGAGACACATGCTCCAGTACCACAAAGCTGGTGGCCTTTTATTACAAACAATATTTACTTATTTATTGATTCACTCTGTAAGTTCTTGTTTACTTTTCTTTCAATTACTTTAAACTGATTACTGACATGAATCTAAGCTAGCTACGTTTACGAGAAGTCACTTAGTAAGAAAACTCACCTGTAATTAACAGCAAAACACCAGCACATTCACAATAACCTCTTCACAATCGACTAAGACCAAAAATGACCCAACTGTAAAAATGCTACATCGTATTCTCTTTGTGTTCGGCGTTGGTAACTATATCGGCTATATAAACATATAAACAATCTCGCGCCAGATTTCGGCTTCGCCCACAGAGACTATTTATGGTAGACTAAATAGGCATATACAGGGACTTACTTTTACATTCGGCCATCCTGCAATTAGGCTCGTCCCGAGGCTACTCCATCAGCTAGTCACTGGAGTTGGAGTCGTCATCATCTGACAACGGCACTCCATCCGATCCACTTGAGGCTGTTTCTTCTGAATCCTCTGAAACTCCTCCTGGTGACATCCAAGGTTCCATTTGATATACTGCCACAGTATTTTCATACGTTAATCTTTTACTCAATCTATTGGAATCTGGCATGTCGCATACAACATAGCGATCATTGCCCAAAACTTTCTTGACAGGCCAGCATATGGTACAGCCAGTTTTCTTGAACCACTTATTGGGTCTTGCTTTAGAATGACTACTAAGTCTCCTTCTTTGTACTTTCGCGGCTTCTTTCTTTTCCGGTCATAATATTCCTTTTGTCGATCAGCTTGCTTCTCCAGTTTTTCACCGACTTCTGTCCTAATTTTGACGATATCGTCAATCATTTTGGGCAGCTCACTGACTTCATCTAAGAGCTCCGCATCTTCGCCACATCTTGGTCTAAATCCATGAAGCAATTCACTCGCGGTGAAACCAGTTGAACTACTCTTGACATTGTTAATAGCGAATTGAATATTCTTTATGTAAAGGTCCCAATTTTCTTCCTCAGGACATGCTGTTAGTAATGCTGCTTTCAGAGTCCTATTGAAACGTTCAACCTGTCCGTTTGCTCTTGGTGTTGCCACCGCATTTAGAAATTTCTTCCAGAAATCGGATGACATAAGATGTGTTTGTTGACCGGACTGCTTTCAAGAACGTAAATTTTGTAAAAGCATCAACCATAACAATGATATGCACATTACCTCGAGAACTTTTGGGTAAAGGTCCATAATGATCTATATGGAGCATATCAAACGGTTGTGGATTTTTTCGGAATAGGATGTAAAAATCCTTCTTTCTTTCCAGCAGGCTTTTTACTGTACAGACAAGGTATACAACATGAGATATATTTTTCAACATACTGTCGCATTTGCGGAAACCAGTAATGTCTAGTTAATCTTTGTAAAGTCTTTTCAACAGCAAAATGTCCTAGGTCGTCATGTGCTGCTCGCACAACTTGCTGCCTCATTCCTTTCGGGACTACCCATTGAATTCCCTTGACAGTAATCCGATATACTCGTCCCTCTCGTAGAGCATAGTTTTTGTATACTAATTTATCTTCTTCAGTTTCCGGGGGGTTTACTTAACGTTTCTCGAATAGCTTTTATTTTCTTGTCAGTTAGTTGTGCAGACAACACCCAATCTGCTTGTTCGATTCGAAAAACCTCATCTTGCTGATCTTGTCTTGATGTCGAAGGGACAGCATTTCTGCTTAATGCGTCTACATGATCCCAGGGGTAAAAACTCATTGCACCCCGCTGGTTCAAACACAGCAACCAACATTATGCACCCGTGCCGCCGTTGGCTCAAACACAGCAACCAACCATGCACGACCCGACAATGCAGCCCTTTTTACTACGAGACACATGCTCCAGTACCACAAAGCTGGTGGCCTTTTATTACAAACAATATTTACTTATTTACTGATTCACTCTGTAAGTTCTTGTTTACTTTTCTTTCAATTACTTTAAACTGATTACTGACATGAATCTAAGCTAGCTACGTTTACGAGAGTCACTTAGTAAGAAAACTCACCTGTAATTAACAGCAAGACACCAGCACATTCACAATAACCTCTTCACACTCGACTAAGACCAAAAATGACCCAACTGTAAAAATGCTACATCGTATTCTCTTTGTGTTCGGTGTTGGTAACTGATATCGGCTATATTATAAACATATAAACAATCTCGCGCCAGTATTTCGGCTTCGCCCAGCAGAGCTATTTATGGATAGACTAAATAGGCATATACAGGGACTTACAGTTGTTTAACAGTTTGTATGCTCCCAGGCTAATCTGACTTTCGGAATAGAACATGCATGTTGTGTTCTAGAAAAGTTTGTATGTCCACGGCTAATCTGACTTGCGTGATTACTACGTATTGATGCGCAAAAGATCCTGAGAGTTATTTTACTTCGTTTGGTAGAACAGTTTTACAAAAGAAATGAAGTGTTGCAGATAATCAACGAATACTGACTCAGCCAACCGGAATCAGAAACCATAGCAATCATATCACTATTACAGCCTTTAAGCTACAGTTCGCTCATTCTCTTTCTTTTGAAGATAAACATTCATGGCGACGATCTTCAGTTTCATATCTCGGTGTGGTTTTTCTTTCGTAATGTCTAGGCATCTAAAACAATTTCTAATGTTAGAACATTTTTACAGAATCATCAACTACTAGGGGTAATTAGAAACGTTCCCTTAAAAATTTACCCTCTTGACGCCGTTCTTAATTACCCGAAGTAAATTCGAATCAAAATGGCTGTTACTCGCAATATTATCATCGGTGAACTTAAAGCTACATGGAATTTATAAACAGATAGTACATGTAAGATAGTGAACAATATGACATCGTTAAGCTCAAAAATATGCTTTTTACATTGATTTCTACATACGGCAAAAATTGTAACAAAAGTACGTAACAATATTGTCTGACTTACTATGACAGCATGCACGCCTCCTCTCACTAACACTTTTGCAGGCGCACTAAGGGACGCCAAGCGCGTCTACTTAAACGTGTGCGGGCGGTGTAGTGCGCGGGGGAGTAGTTGATATTCAATTGTTCCTAATTACCCGCAGTTCTCAATTACCCCACTTTCCCCTAACACTTTGAGTGTTCTGAAAATAACGTTTTTTTTAATGCAAGATAAAAGTTTGAAGCTAAAAAAAGACACAAATGAAACAAAAAGTTTCTAATTTTTATTATATTTTCGGTTACATTTTAGAAATGTTTTATGTCTAGGAAACATTTTTTCAAATTGGCTCAGTTAGTCAGATAGATACTCTGAAGATTTTTCTTTAATATGAGTCCAAGAACTTTGAAAAGAATATAATATTTTCGGAATTATTCACGTCTTTTTTGAAAACATCGCAGTTTTACCTTTTTAGCGATTTTTATTAGACGCAAAATTTCACAAATTGTAAAAATCAATATTACTGTAGTACAAACATTATCAGAATTTGGGGCAACCTTCAAAAAAGTGTGTGTACGAACACTTTCGCTGCTAACTGTACGTACAAGTTCTGTAATTGAATTAACTTTTGTAATAGAGTTTGACCGACTATCTCAGAAATTAATTTCGTCAGACGAATCAGACGAGTTTGTAAACAACCGCACTGTTTGTTAAAGCTTTAAACGTTAAATATGTTTTTCCTGTGCTCCTCCAAAACACTTTAGTTTTCGTTACCCAATACCCGGTTGGCCTCTTTATTTATGCACATACATACATATGTATGTATACTTGAAACACGAGTATTTACACAACGTGAACTTTGACCTGAATATTGTAAGAGCTCATCATTAGAGAGCTCTCTATTTTCATGTTCACGCAAATCGACAAGTATGGGTCTTGATAACATCAAAATTAGACCTAAAAAAATAATCATATTTTTAATCAGCTGATATAGTCAACGAAGGAATATTGCCAGCTTACGAGGTGTGTAAATTAAGTAATGAGACTGCTTTTTAAATTCATTTTTATTCGAATAGAATTACAATTCAATATTGCCTCCTTCAAAATAACTTCCTTGGGAAGCCACACAGCGCTGGAGACAGAAGCTTTTTCAATCTTGGGAACAGAAAAAAGTCACAAGGACTCAAGTCAGGCGAATAAGGAGGCTGAGGAACCACAGAATTGTTTTTACTGGCTAAAAATTCGTTTACTGAAATGGCTGTGTGACAAGGCGCATTGTCGTGATGCAACATCCATTCTTGATGTTTAGTCTCACACGCATGACCCTTTTTTGAAGTTTTTCAAGAACCTCTCTGTAAAAGTTTGATTTATTGGCCCGAAGGCACAAACCTTTTGGCCCCCCGCGCTTGCATCTGCTTTGGGGGGCACAAATGCCTTCATGGGGATTTGGTGGGCTTACAAACACCCAAGTCTCATCACCAGTAATGACACGTTCCATGAAATAGAGATCATTTTCAATCGATGCCAAAGAGTCAAGACACCTTTCTCTGCTGATGTCCTTTTGTTCCTGCAAAAGGTTTTTTGGAACCATTTTTGCGCAGATTTTTCTCATCCCCAATTCGTTAGTTAAAATCGGATGAACGGTGGTGTGATTCAAATTTAACTCTTACCCGATCATTCTTGTCGTCAACTGATGATCTGAACGCACAAGATCCCGTATTCTATCAGCTGCGTGATTCATCTTCAATCGACTCTCTTCTTTCTGAGAATGCCTTAAACCACCAAAATACCTGGGCTCTTGAAAATACACTGTCGCCGAAGGCATGTTGAAGTTTTGCAAAAGTATCCATTTTGCTGTGTCCAAGTCTGAAGCAAAATCTGATAGCACACCGTTGGTCAAAATTAATGTCAGTCATTGTTAAAACGCCCTGCTAAGTCCTGCCTCCGCAGTGTTACTAGATCGGACGCTACTTTGCCAGTCTCATTACTTAATTTACACACCTCGTATGACCCATACAAGATAAAATTAATATTACTTTTTAATCCTGGAGTGGGTACTGGAACATTCGCGTAGAATCAAAAAACTGGAGCGTGTTCACACTAACACCTCACATCACTGTTACTTGTTTGTTACATTTCGAACTTTATTTTAAATTATTTTTTGTCTATCCCTTGGGTTGTGGCCAAAGAGAGCGGGACAACACATGTTCTCGACGCGCGTTCGCCAAATATGACGTATTTCATTTTTTTTTTTAAAATTTTATCTAGTCCGCGGTAGGTTCATATGGTAACGTCTAATTCACCCTTTTGTTTAAATTTGTTTTTTTAAAAAAGGTTTCCCCGGCCCTTTTAAAAAAGGGTTTATAAAAAAAAAATTAAATTAAAAAAACCCTTTTAAAACCCCCCCCCTTTTTGGGAAAAACAATACCAAAAAATTTTTCCTTTCTCCCCTAAATCCACCCCCCCCCCGGGGCTAGATAAAATTTTAAAAATATTAATATCAATTTGGTTTATAATTCTAAAAATAAACTACAGACGCTTTTGGGTAACCCCAAAGACAAAATCGACAATAACGAAAAGTCAGGAATATACGAAATAAGTTGCAAAGATTGTGATCAAAAGTATATTGGGCAAACAAAAAGATCTATATTGACTAGATTTAAAGAACACATGGCTCATTTGAAATATGGCAGAACAGAAAAATCTTGTGTTGCCCAACACGCTTTTGACAACAACCATAGGAGATAGACATAAATAATTTAAAATTAATTAGAAACGTAACAAACAGTAGACAGTTGGATGCTTTTGAAAGTTTAGAAATCATAAAGTGTAACAATAGTATGAACAAGGACAATGGTCCGATACCCACCAGTCCACTGTTTGCTCTGATAAACAAAGACAGTTACGGTTCAGTAAACCGTGATAACAAATTTGGTATAAATAGTGCAAGTGTGTAGGCTAGAATTTAGTTTTAATCTTCTCCTGAAGATGCCAACTTAGTTGGCGAAAAGCGCGTCGAGAAAAGTGTAGTAGTTCGGTGTTTCGTGGAAAACATCCATTTTTTTTTACTTTTTAATACAAAATGTAATGCTCCTTTTATCTTTAAAACTTCTTGAAATAACTTTTTCGCGTTCGTATTTAGAAAATCGTATGTAATTAGTATGTCTGTAGAGGAAAATCGGGTATTATGGAAGTAAAATTGATAAGTGATCGTTGGCGGTATTGAGGAAAGTTTTTGTATGAGTGCTTTGCCCATTGACTAAAATTGTTGTGAAGCGTCCTATCCAATTTTAATTTCGATAAGTTGGTAATTGAATTATGCGGTTTGTTAAAGCTTAGTCGTTTTTTTCAATTGAATCAATTGTCTCTTTTTCATGTGTCACTTACTGTAAACTAACTGGTATTCCATTTTACCCTCCGTCATTTGTGATAGGAGAAATAAATCAGTTTCCAAAATTGAATTTTTCATGCAACAAACAATGTCTTGTATAACATAAGTTGTATACAAGATGTCTATACTTAAGCCTTGATCAATGATATAAAAAAATGTAGTTTTAATTACATGTTTATATCATAACATAGTACAAAACAAAGTCGCTTCCCGCTGTCTGTCTGTCCCTATGTATGCTTAGGTCTTTAAAACTACGCAACGAATTTTGATGCGGTTTTTTTTAATAGATAAAGTGATTCAAGAGGAAGGTTTATATGTATAATACATGCATAATATAGTAGAGAAACACTGATAATTTTAGAGGTTTCTAATGCGATGTCGTAAACCGTGCGAAGCCGGGGCGGGTCGCCAGTAAAAAATATAAAACACCATTTATATTTTTTTTAAAAAGGCAAAGCATTGTTACAAAAACTTTCCTCAGTTCCGCCAACGATCACTTGCCAATTTTATGGTTAGTTTACTTTTGAAACATATTGCCTCCATAGGACCAAAACAGTGTCTCCGTATTGCACTTAATTAATCTACTGCGAATCTATTGCGAAGATGTCGCGGTCTGTCCGTGACGTCATCACAGACTTGTGACCTATGGCAAGAATACAGTTGCTCTATGCCCCAGTTTCATAACTGGGAATTAAAAATTTAATTATGTAATTGTAACCCTATAATTTGTGAATCAAGTTACTTCGCGTTTTAGTAAAAATTATAGATTCTTTTAAGTGTTATTTTTTCGTAACACTGACGTTACCGCACCTAAGTATGGCTCCGTCATCTTATATTTAACCCTCTAATATGTTTAATCCAGTATTCATTATTGTATTATGATGTACTCTCTGTGAATAATCGATTCGTTATAATAGTAACCCGAGTCCAACTCTGTTGCGAGTCGCCGGAATCCTATTAAAGAAAAAACTGAGGAAAAGTCAAAATCATTTAATTACACCTGGATACGCAAGTAATAACAATGCCATGAGTCGTATGTACATTGTCGTCTAATGTAGTCCGTAGCGTATAGATAAAACAACATAAGCGTTACGCTCCCTGGTGGTCGCTCAACAAACTAATTATTGGGACATCGTTTATTCAAACGTCCATTTAAGTGCCATTGTATTTTTAAATTTTCCGTTTATATTTGTGTTGTATTCATAAAAAATATATAGTATTAGAGTTATTTTGTGAGTATTATAATTAGAATGAATCACTATTGTTGTGTACCTCGCTGTTCATCCTGGATTAAGAGGAATCCCCAATCAACTTTTATCGGGCATCCGGCGGTGACCTTGGACCCCTTAAGCACTCATTAAAATTTTGGCCGTGATTGAAACAGATAATAATTATTTATAAATGTTGGCTTTTAGCGTCTTCGTACTATTTTACTTGTATAACGATGTGATAACATCTTACCTTACGGAAATGATATCTTATGAGTTGAAATATATATAAAACTGTTTCCAAGCGCCTCCCCGTAAAAAGACTACTTTAATTAAACCTTTTGAACTGTAACCAAGCTTTTGTCTTATTATTTTTTTTAAATTCTTGAGGTCCAATTTTTAGGTACTAAAAGTACTTTAATAACCTACATAGTTTCGAATGCCTTCTGTGTAGAAATGAAAAGATATTCAAACGTTCTAACAAATCTTAGGAAGTTTAATAATGAGGTATACCAAGGTCTGAAACAGAGGCTTTATGAGCCGAGATAAATACATCATTGTAGACCTGAGGAGGAGGAGGAGGATGAGGTTTGGCAAAGAAGACCGAATGTGGCGAGAGCAGAACAGCACAATGTGAAACGACGGGGTCGTCAGGGGTTAGGGGTAAGTACTCTTCGTAAGGTAGTAGAAAGTCGTATTTCAGCAGAGCAAGTTACCCAGAAAAAAAAACGTTTTGATGTCGTGTAAAATACGTATTCGATACACGATAGAAGAAATATCTCGAGATAATAGTAAAAACGTCTTCATTATACTTGTAATATAAAATACTGCAATAATATTGATATGACAAAACATGTAATATTTGGTATGTAAAACATTCGAGACATCGCTATATTTAGAGGTATGTAACATGTTGGCGTGTATTTTGATCTGGCTTTCCAAGTAGGCACTCTTCTTTCACTATTTTGACATCTCCTTTTGAGATGATGGAGTAGAACGCCAACACCTTCGACTACTTCCTTTGTGTTTCCCTTGGACATCTGTTCTCAAATTTTCCCCTCAATTTTCGTTTGGGGGGTAACTTTACTCACTTTCTTAACTTTTCACCTTCTTTCGGCGCGAGGGAGTAATAAATATGAGTTCCAATCCCACCTATGAGATAAAGGAATTACACCTGAATACGCAAGTATAACCATATCATGAGTCGTATGTACGAGGTGTGTAATGATGTTTTTATTCAAATAGAATTACAATTCAGTATTGTCTCCTTCAAAATAACTTCCCTGGGAAGCCACTCAGCGCGCGGAGACGGTTCTTCCATTCCTCATCGCAGTGATGGAACTCATATACTGAAATAGCCTTCAGCTGGTCGGTTACATTCGTTTGAATGTTTTCTATGGTCCCAAAATGACGTCCCTTGAGGTGATTTTTCAATCTCGGGAAGAGAAAAAAGTCACAAGGACTCAAGTCAGACGAATAAGGAGGCTGAGGAGCCATAAGAATGTTTTTACTGGCTAAAAACTCGTTTACTGAAATGGCTGTGTGACAAGGCGCATTGTCGTGATGCAACATCCAGTTGTTCTTGATGTTTAGTCTTACATGCATGACCCTTTTTCGACGTTTTTCAAGAATCTCTCTGTAAAAGTGTTGATTTACTGTTTGGCCTGAAGGCGCAAACTCTTTGTGGACAATTCCCTGGCTATCAAAAAAGCAAATCAGATAGCATTCTTGCTTTTTGGGGATCATTTTTAATCAGTTCCAAAAGGTCAAGACACCTTTCTCTCCTGATGTCCTTTTGTTCCTGCGAAAGATTTTTTGAAACTATTTTTACGCAGATTTTTCTCATCCCCAGTTCGTCAGTCAAAATCTGATGAACAGTGTGATTCAAATTTAACTCTTCCCCGATCATTTTTGTCGTCAGTCGACGATCTGAACGCACAAGATCCCGTATTCTATCGACATTTTCATCATTCATTAGCATTCTTTAAGATGAAGGCCTTCCGACTCTCTTCCTTCTAAGAATGCCTTAAAGCACCGAAAAACCTGGGCTCTTGAAAAAACACTGTCTCCGTAGGCGTGTTGAAGTTTTGCAAAAGTATCCGTTGCGCTGTGTCCAAGTCTGAAGCACCTGATAGCACACCATTGCTCAAAATTAATGTCACTCATTTTAAAAACGCAGTAGAAATAACCGATTTTAAGTCCCGTCTCCGCATTGCTGCTAGTTCCGGCGCTACGTTGCCAGTCTCATTACCTACTTAATTTGCACACCTCGTACACTGTCCTCTAACATAGACCGTAGCCTATTGTAGACTGTCCGGTCTCTGTAGTCCCTCACTTTGAACTATACCTCTCGGATATCATTTTGCCATTTCAGCAAATATCGGGCTTCCGACGGTGGCCTTGGACCCCTTGAGCAGTTATCAAAATTCTGGATGACTACATTATCTCTAGGTGTAACAATACCTGCAGGTGCAAGAAATGAGCTCTGGACACAATTTTTGGTTTTGTCTACTGTGCATCCTACGACAAGGGGCAAAGTTACTTTTGGTGCACTGTAGTACCTTTTATTTTGTAGACAGTATAGTTGTTTTGATTATTTGTACTTCATAAATATAAATTATATTTCTCCACTTTGCTCCAATAGTTAACGTCGGTGGTCGGTGGCCTTGTGTTTGTTTTATTTCTAATTTCGATGTTATCACATATGTATGTAACATGGAACGAAAATGTTTTGAGTGTCTATTATTGTGCAAGATGACTAATTCAGTGTCTAAATTGGCACAATTCTCTAAACCCGAGTATCACATTGCTCTCGGTCAGTTTACAATTATTCGTGTCATAATTGTGTCAAGTTAAATCCAGCTGGCTGGTGTTAGCAGTGGCGTTCCAGGATTTTCTCATTGGGGGTCGCTAACCAAAATCTTAAACTGGATAATGAAACGAGAAAGAGGGACATACTAAATCAGAAGGTTTTTAATGACCTACCTATTTCTAAAAAATAAAAAAAAAAACAGGACGTTTTGCACGAAACACCGAACGTTTTCTCGACGCGCGTTTCCCCAACTAACGTTTTGACATATTCAGGAGAAGATTAAAGCTCAAGTTCGGTGAAGCCGGAAATTTTTTTTGTCGAAGCCCCTCTACATTCACAGAAAATCGGTGTTGGGTGTGCCACTAGTAGAACAAGAATTTTTGAAACATTTTGTTTAATGGTACTCATTATCAATGGAAATTTGATCACATTTTATTAACCAGCTTGTTGATATAGAACTACAACAAGGGTAAAGACAGATAGGGGGAGAGTCTGGAATAGTATCAACAGTAGTAACAGTAACGATTTAAGAAATTAAAAAGTACAACTTTAACACTACCAGTTTTAATCTTCTTCTGAAGATGCCAACTTAGTTCGCGTGCGCGTCGAGAAAAATATAATAGTTCGGTGTTTCGTGAAAAACGTCCAGTTTTTTTCTACGCCGAAGGTTCCAGTACCCACTCCACTACCTCTATCTGAAACTTGGGCTGAACCGATAGAGGGTGTTCCATTTGAACTAAAAAAGTTCTCTCTTCTCGTTTTGAAATTAGCAAAATGTATTACAATAAATTGAACACTTGGTATAACACTTTGAATTCATTTTAATTGCAGAGTATGGAACAGCTTATGATTTTATGTCGTGCCAAAAATGAAATGGGAACCTAGTACCTATCCAAAAAAACATGATGATTTTACACAATCCTAAATCTGTCAGTTTTTTTTTAAGACATGGCTAGGTTTAGGTATAGATTATCTACTCAAAATTGAATGCTCTTTCCAAATTTGTAAAACTACTTTAGGTGTTCCAAATTAGTCGACGCCCAGAAGAATATGAACACCCTGTACATTAAATGATTGCGGCACGTTATTGACTCAATTAAAATAAGATCTCAATTGTGTATAAATATGGGCGGTCGTCCTTTTCTTTAATAGTGTCATATTTTTTCGAATATATGGTTTCTTTTTATTAATGTTTTTTATTCTCTTTTTTTTTTTATATATATATACCCGGTAAAAGTACCCATAACATAATCTGACAGCCTTGACAATTTAATAAGGTTGAAAAAATTTTAGTTTTTGCTGAATCATCTTTGTTGACTTTTTTTAATGACTTTTTTAATGGGTTATTTAAGATCCATACAATTTCTATCTTTCAGATTCGACCTTGAAAAATAAAAAATTTTCAGTCGCAGCGTATTTCTTATCCACTTGCAACCCCCATATGTTTTTAGCACGCAACGCCACTGTCGCAACTTCGCAACTTATTCTCAGACCCCTCTGGCCTCCCCCAACGGACCGCCACTGGATCCATGCACATGGCACGCTCCAGGAAAAAACAAACTCGTCGGCGTCACGTACCCAGAAAATTTTAATTTTAAATCGTCAGCATTGAATGGAGGAAGTCGACAATACCAAACGGAAACGATCCCATGAGTCATTGAAATAAAAACAAAACACGCGCCTCGGTACGTAAACTATATTAGCCAGCGGCGCATTAGTTTTTTTTTTCGCAATACGATCGCACGAGTGAAAGGATTTTGGCGGGCCGGGCAGTGCTTTTTCCCATCAGAAGAACTCACGGCAGCTGACGCTGAGAATCGTAGTAGGCCGCGACGTGCATTTGTTTTGGCCCGGTGCATCCGATTAATTCGGTCTTCACACCCCGCTGCATCTAGAGTGCTGCGGGATGGTTAGAAAACAACGCGCGTCGTCTCCCCATTGTTGTGCAATGACAACAATACGAATATAAGCGTTCTCCGAGTTCTGCAAGTTTTGTGTACGTTCCTTCCATTCGGTGTTGCTTAATGTTAACGCAGATTACTATCAGATCTAGATAGGCGCGTAATTGAACTTTAATTCGCCAGTTGTTTTGATCAATTACGGGTGCTGAAGTGGTGGTTCTCGCGATACGATGTGAAGTGAATTATCTTCGAGTGGACTCGGGTGAAAATCTTATCATCGTCGCCGATGACAAAAAAGCCGGGGGAAATTGACAGTTTCGCGTGTTCCTCGATATAAATAACTTCTCTAGCAACAGGTGAGAAATTAAACAATAAAAATGCCAGTAATTGGTAATTATTACCGTAACATACGTAAGGTCAAAATCTGTGTTATAGTGACCGTTTTAGTATAGTATGCAGATTTTTTTCTTATTTGTATGTAACCAGAGTTTGTAGTTATTAGTAATCATCTGTCCTTAGATACAGTAGATGCGCATGAAGGAATAATTAAAGATACCTAACTACGTACATAATTTGCTATGTGTTGCGTATAAAATTGCCAATTATGTTTAATTAACAGATCAAGTCAAAAACTAATAAAGATTGTCTAATGGTGCTTCATTCGTGCGTTGTGAAACTGTCAACCTTAAAAAATTGCCAATGTTTTTATTACTAATTTTGCTTACTTATTACTAGAGTCGAGAAATCGCGGACTCTAGCAGAACCCAATTAAGGAGGAGTGGGTAGCAGTTATGGAGGAATTTCAAATTCTTGTATTCTCGTAAGAAAACACGCAACACATATCATATTTTAGGGAGTTATTATACACCTAAATAAAAGGCTATAATGGCAAAAAAAACATTAAATGAAACTTGCAACCAAAAAATTCGAAAACGGCTTGCTCGACAGAAAATCTTGGTATCCGCTTGGAAAATATTTGTGAATTTAGTTTTCCACAATTATCAAGTGAAGTATAAAAACTTAAACTTGTTATAAAATATCAAAAACTAGATACTGATATGAAAGAAAAAAATTGGAATTCCCATAACTACCTATACCAAATCTCGAAATTTCAAATAAGAAACGAGAATAAAAAACTTTGTATTTACTTGGTGATTAAGAAACAAAAATATATCGCAAATATATTGCAAGTCGTTTTCAAGATTTGCTGGTGATACAGACATTTTTTGAAAGTTTCATTGAAAGTTTGTTTTTGCTATTATAGCATTCTGTTTATGTTTAATAATTACTCCCCAAAAATTAGGTGTGTCCCATATTTCCTTCTGAAATACTAGAATTTTTAATTCCCCAACCGTCTAGGTACTGCCTACTTCCCCTTAAAGATGGCTTTATATTATCTGGTCAGACACGGTGCGGAAACGTAGCGTTAACGTTCCGACAAAGACGGGAGATGTTGATATTATAAGTACTATTTATATCACTCGTCTTCAGACATATAGATATATTGCAACAGTAGTCAACTCTCGTTGAGAAATAATAGACGCGTATGGTGGCAGACAAACATTTTTCTCAACAATGACGGACGGTATGTGTATGACACGCAACGTGCCTGAACGGAACCGATTCGCTAAATATAAATACTTGTATAAGAAATATAGACGTCCAAAAAAAACGTCATCAAAGTTGGCCGAGAAAAAAATATACGTATCTCTATTCTTAATTGAATTTATAACCTTATTTACCTGTCAAGATTGTCACATCATATGACAGCCATTGTTTATTTCACAGATTGTGACAATCACGTGTCAAAAGTTTGATATAATCGAAAAGCTTAGACATGACCGCTATTTCCTTCTCTCTCGTTCATAGCCAGAGTTGATGACGTTTTTTTGGATGTCTCTATACATATAAGAATGTTTGTCTTTCTGGACACGTAACGTTTCCGCACCTTGTCTGACCGGATACTATAAATCCACCTTAACACGGTTCCGTTAAGATCAAAATAATTTTCACATGACTTCGTTTTCAGAGAGCTAGTAAACATAGTAACCAAAAATTGTAGGAAGCCTTGCGTTTGTCCACTAATGCAGCCGTCATTTAAAATTTATTTTCTACCATGAAAATTTCCTCTGTTCTTCTCACGAAGCAACTCCGGCAACTTTTCTTCTGGGTCAAAGAATCTCTGCTATAATGTACACTCAATTCCCGGACACCCTGTATAACCGTGTAGATCCTCTGTTGTATGTATAATTTTTCGATTTTTTTTATTTTGGCTATGAAATCTGAGGTCAGCTCTTTGGAATTATAAAGGATCGTTAATAATTAATTCATAGGTCACAAAGTAAAAAAAAAATATTGTAATCATGGTTTCTTACAGAGATTATGATTCAGGATATTTTTGTCACGCCTGATCAGGCGTCAGTTGTTTGCCTTTTTCACGGTAATTGTTTATCTGTTTTGTCTGTTGATAATTGTTTTGGCTGGTGTTTTGCTGTGATTGTAATAAAACTTTGTTGATTCATTGACTTGCTTGATGTCGAACAATATGTTGTCAACATAACATGTGATATTGATATGTAAATAAAGTATTTTTCCAATTCAATGAAACAGTGGCGGTTGGTGCTTAGGTTTGCAGGTTGCGCAACTTCCAAAAAAATCATCAAAAGAAAACGACACTTTTGTTTTTAGATTTTAATGTTCTTAAAATGTCTAACTTTCAGATTTGACCTTTAAAACTTAATAATTTTCGATTTGCAATTCCCACATCTTTTACCACGAGCCGGCACTGTTTACAACCTTAAAGGGTTTTTGCGACACAAACAAAATCACATCAAGTCTGAAGACGCTTTGTCGAGTGAGAGTTGAATGTGTGCCTCGTCAGCTTTTTTTCTAAAACAAGTGAAATTAGTCAAAGCGATGCAATCAAAAGGTGTTTATTAGATTAACACATTCCTATGTCCTCTACCTTATTTACCAATACATTTTTGGTGTATTTCTGCAAGTGTTGACTAAATCTTATCTATTACGTTAAGGCACTCGTAACACAAGTACCTTGACAGATTATTATCGGTGGTTTGTAGAAATATTTAACTGAACTGAAAAATATATATATATTTTTTTAATTTATATTTTTATAGAAAGTTTACTCATGTACTAGGACTTTTGGAATAAGTTAGTGCTCGCACTAAGAGCGTGAAACGTCCAAAACAAAATTATTTTCTGCCCGCCGGAAAAGGACAGATAATTGCTAAATCCGCCAGTGACACAGGGTGTCCCATAATTATGTTAAAAGTTATATGTCCTCCTGTTAGTAAAAGTGACACACCAAATCTCAAATTCTAGACGTTATTCCGCTATTGAGACAAAAAAATTAATAACATATTTTTGGATCGCCTTGTATGTGAATAACTTTGGAGGGGGCGCTCTAATGGAAAAAGTTTATATGAAATAATCCCCTTTAAAATCACCTGTACAACACACCTTTTAAAAGTTTTAACATAATTATGGAACACCCTGTATAATACTGTCTAAAAATACGAAATACAAACAATTGCTTTTCAAGAGGACAAAAAATGTGAAATGGAAAAAGTAAATGTTTGGGGAGAAATTCATTTGATTTTGCTATTTGAAAGGCTATTTGAAAAAGTAAAGTTGTAAACATACATCATGTGGGATCAGTTTTGTTTGTATTAACGAAGTATGCAGCATCATCGTCATGTTATTGACTGAAGATGACATATGAGAGATCAAAAGACAGGAGTAAAAATGTATAATGTACTCGTATGTACATACATATTGCTTGTGTCATTCAGAAACACTGACTGGCCTGTATATATTATGGTTGTAGAGGAAAATAATCGTTCCACATCTACTGAAGTTATAGGTGCAAATTCAAAATAGTTCACATGGACAGAGGACGACACACTACGCACATTATTTTCACGAATTTCGCACAGTTGTCTGTATCACTAACAGTTGTTTGTTGTCATTAACATCAATGCATTATTATTTTTTACATTAATAGAGGACGATGCACATGTTACTACTATTTCTATACTTTTAGCTATTATTTGGAAAACCCGTTTACTAGCTATCAGTAACGGGGGGCGAAATATCTGAAACACCAAAAATTCGTATCGGAGCATTAACGACCTTATTACCGCGAAAATATGTTGTTTCGTCCACTGTCAGCCTCAGAAATTTATTGCGTATGTCTTCTTTAAAATATGTTTTACATAATGTATCATTACTAGGCAATGGAAAATCAGATACATATTTAGCAAAAGAACATCTAAAGTAAATATTGTCGATCACGTCCCACGAAAGGCTACATGCGCAAAACATTATGCACAAATCAAACCAAAATTCCTCTTTTAGAACAGTGCCAGGTGTGTTTTTTTGATGGATATTTGAATATAAATGTCTTTTACACTCTCAACGATCATTACGGCCATTAATGCAAAAATCCACACAAAATCAGGTAATATGTAAATACAGTACACGAACTCACGAGTTAGTCACTCTCGACAAAAATTGGTTTCAATGCGGCGGTCGACCCCTTTACACCTACAGCAGGTGGCAAACTAAAGGAACACCTGTCATTATCGGAATAGCTCGCTGTCTTAAGGAGAAATTACATTACATTACGGCGCCTAGGTAAATTGTATTACGGCGTACTGGGTTCACGCACGGGACTTCGTTCAGGACAGCATTCTACGCACGGTCAGTGGCGTGGGTATATTGGGGCAAGAAGTATGCGCTTAAAAAATATGATTTATACTTTAAATTATCATAGTCGTCTTTGCGTGACAGCATAATTTTCCGGACCCTGATCATCATATAGCATTTTCAAGGCCGGATAAAATGAGAAATATTGAAAAAAATTCGTTATCGTTATCTAGTCCGAAGACATGTTTTTTTTTTCAGTTAGATTTCGAATACTTCGATTCCTTCTGTAAGAATGAAAACACTGACTTTGTTATATAATTGGCATTGAACTGCTCCATCTTATACACAATGTTTTATCCGCAGTGATCGTTTTAATGAAATCTTGCCCATTTTTTCAATTTTTAGAAATGTTAACAACATTTTCTCGTATTTGAATCCTTACAACAATGAGTTTGAAAGGTAATTAAGTATAATCTATTAATTATTTCATAGTTAACACTATGCTACGTTATCATCACCGTAGCCGTCTTTTATTTTGTTTTCGAACGCAGAATACATAAAAATTGAGAGAGCCATGGCAAATAAGATTGTTTCTAAGATTTTTTGAGAAAACAAAATTTACTGAAATTAAAAATTCCGCTAAAAAAGTTGCTCCAAACTGTTCTTGAAATGTAATCCATTTTTTTTACTAAACAACTTGTAGTTATAATGAGAATGAGATCCTTTTTTTACATTAAGCTAGAGGCACAACACAATTCTCGGAGAGATATATATATATTTTTGGTACTTATAATAATTAGAGTTCGTGCGAGCGCGGAGTGTAACAGGACCGTAGTCAGTTAACGAATGAAAATATTAATATGTTTACATAAATTATGTAGCAACATAATACTATTTTTACCAAATAGTACGGTTAAGGCAAGGATAAAATACCTATATAAATTAAGATAACACGTAACAATGGCAACACTTACCCGACAAACGTCAGTGTTGAGACAAGGTTCCCATGGCAGGTTGGCGGTGGTTAAAACATATTATTATGTGCTTGTCTAAGTGTTCTGGAGTGAAAAGGTGACGTTTATCACAAATTAGGTACTGAACTCCCGCAAGCATCGGTAGCTTCGTCTATAAAATAAAATACACGAAATTGTCCGCAATGTCTTCACGTATTGATGTCACTACATCGTTGTAAACCCGATCGACATATGCAAGTCTTAACGTACTTTCATGAGGAATTTTTCGGTCCATATATTTTTCTAAAAACGTACGTAACTTGGGGTTCTCCAGTTTGTTTAATGGCATATTGCTTGCAACAAAGGCTTCTGTAAGTTCATAGAAAAATACGGAATCGTCGGCGCTGGATGCGGCATGGCTTTTCAGATGTCTTGTTACTTTAGTTGTTTTATCTGAAGAATTTATAATGCGTTCACACACAGTACAAATAAGGTCATTTCCTTGAATACGTATGTCCCTAAAACCCTCGGGATCACTGTCAAACCACGTTTGAAATACTTCCCGTCTATTTCTTTTCACCTTTGGCATGGTACCTCACTTAATTCGCTTCTCCCCTCAACTAATAATTATTTGTATTTATAAAGTTATTTACACACGGCAAATACGTAAAAACGAAACGTATCAACGCGATTCAATACCGGCGACTGTCTGTTACAGCGTGCCATAAATAACTAAAATTGCTAGCGCAGTTTTCGTAATGCAAGTCAGCTGTGAGCTGTGAAGTCCAACGAGTCAGGACATGCACAGTGTCGGCTCTGTGACATTCGCGCTTGGTAATAAATAATAATATTTAATAATGTACTATGATGCAACATAGTTTCTGTGAACATATTAACATTTTCATTCGTAAACTGACTACGGTCCTGTTACATTCCGCGCTCGCACGAACTCTAATAATAATATCTATATCCATCAACTAAAACAAAAAAAAGTGTAATTAAAGGCCGCTTTACAGTTCGCAATTTTTATCTGAAGATAAAATTGCAGCAATTTTTCTTGCGCGCACGCGTATTTATGTCTGTTTGGAGAATTTCTTAACAAGTAAACAAAAATATGAGTGCGCGCAATAAAAATTGCTGCAATTTTCTTGCCGGCAATAAAAATTGCGAACTGTAAAGCGGCCTTTAATTACACTTTTTTTTTGTTTTTACGACGAATTTTAGGTGTTTCAGATATTTCGCACCCGTTACTGATAGATAGTAAACGGGTTTTGCAAATAACGGCTAAAAGTATAGAAATAGTAGTAACATGTGCATCGTCCTCTGTTAATGTAAAAATATAATGCACAGCAAATAATTGCCGGCAAGAAAAATTGCAGCAATTTTTATTGCGCGGACTCATATTTTTGTTTACTTGTTAAGAAATTCTCCAAACAGACATAAATACGCGTACCGGCAATAAAAATTACGAACTGTAAAGCGACCTTAACGTTACATTTCTGTTCTCTTTCATTCCAGATACCGGGGTCACACGCACAAAATAAAAATGGGCGCCTCTTCGCGTGCTCTCTTCCTCCTGACGGCCTTCCTGCTGTCGACCTTGACCCAGACCGATGCAGCGTACAGGGTCGGAGTGGGCCGATCCGACTCCACAGGGCCGGCTGTGGAAATAGTTTTTGTAAGTAAAATTTTATTTTTACTGATACACATTTTTAAATTTTAAATTGTACGAGGGAGTAAAAAAGCCAAATGCAATTTTTCAAATCGCATGTTGTCCAACATAATATACAAGTTACGTTAGGCTATTAAAAAGAAAACTTTTTTTGCTCCTACACAAGGAAATTTTGTCACATTGTTATGTGATGAGAAGTGATTTAAAAACAATTTATTCACAACAATTTATGTATGTATGTAATGCAGGTATTGCTGTTATTTAAAAGCTTTTAAAATATACTTTGTACAAAATAAAAACCGATGCACGTCATACGTATTTTAGAGCGCACTGATGCCATATTGTTATAAAATTATTCAGTATTTAGAAATAAGTTTAACTAGCATATGGATGGATTCTTTGTGTTTGTTTATTATCAATTAACTTAACTTTTTTTTCAACATTAAAAAGAGAAATATTTTAAAAAATTATATATTTTAAAAGACATTGGTTAGTACTTACATATGCAAGTACAAAAAAAAGAGCAAGAAAAATTGATAGTAAAAGTTAGTAAAGGTTTTTTTTTAATGAGAGGAAAAATTAGTAGAAAAAAGGCATACGAAAGAAAGTTTTTTTAAAAAAAATACGTAAAAAAATTAAGATTTTCTCACAAACACCATTCGCTTACAAATAGTAAAGTGTTTTTTTTTTACCAATTTATTGCACAATAAATTGTAGAATTTATTTTTCAATAAATTGTTTAAATTTTAGTAACTGTTTACACTTTGCAATATTTGTAATAATTTATTGACCAATTTCAACACTGCCAACTCTCAATGACTAAAACCTAAGAGTTATCATAAGTTTGCCCTAAGAGAAATCGCTTATCTCATTATTAGGTTAGTCTGGTTGGTACAATGATATAAATGTAAAAAGTTACTATATATCCCTAAAATTGGCCAAGAAATTAGAGCAAGTTCTAAATTCTACAATTTACTGTACAATTTATTGTGGACAATAAATTGGGCGCAATTTCTGTTTTACACGTATTCCAATAAATTGAAAGTCAACTTGTACAATTTATTGTGAGAAGAATTGGTGTGTGTAAAACAGTCATTACGAATAGTACTTGTATTCAATTTGTAACCTTCTTGTTAGAATTACGCTTTCTAGGCGATTTTAAAAGGTTATTGTTTTTTGCCTTTTTTGAAATAGAATTAACCTTAGAAACAAGTTTAGGGCTGCTGCTACACGCTAAAACAATATATTGGACTGTAGTTTTACATAATATTTTAATTTTATATTTGAATTACCTTTCTAACTGCTTTAAGGGTAGCAATGGATCATTATTGTCTCGTTCTTTTCCAAAATAGCATATGAAAAATGCTACTCACTCCTGGCAGCAGCTGTTTTGGCATTTCGCAAACGGAAGTCTGACAATTTTAACAGTTTTTTGACAACTTAACACAACAGTTTTTCAATGCAAGACAAAAAGTTTTAAACTCAAAAAAGGCTAACCACTATTAAAGCCAATGTAAGGTTCAGATAGTTTTAAACTGTCAACAAATGTCAAGTAATACAGCACGGAAAATTCGAATCTGCTGCCGAACTTCTTAACGACGAATATCAAGCGCGAAATTTTAAATTCAATAAAACATTCCGTTATAGTTTTTATTTCAATATAATTGAGTGGTGGTATCACTATCATTTAATAGCGTCGCCGGTGAAGTGCATAGGTTTTTATTTTGTACAAAGTATAATTAGTAACGTTTACTTTCACCTGAATGGAATGTGGTCAAAAATATGACTTGAGTCATATTTTCCCCTATATAGAATACATATCTAGCCTATTTAAAATATACATGTACTATGAAATATTTCACTTTGTGATATTAAACGTTTGTTATACAGGGTGGGCCATTTTAATCTCCCCCACGGAATTTGACTTTGACCTTGAACCTGATTTTCAAGGTAATTTCAAGGTCAAAGGTTTTTTAATGTTAATGGGAACACCTACTTTTGACCCCCGGATTTGAAAAGAGCGGGAAATTTTACGTCCAAAATGGTATTTGTCAACAAGGTCATGTCAAGGTCGAATGAAGGTCAAATTTTCGAAAATTGTTAAATAACGAGGGCTAGCTATCATCACCTTGACAGAAACATCATTTTCAACGAATTTCTCTTGCTTTTTTTCAAATCAGAGATCAAAAGTAGGGTTTTACGCTTGATAAATCACTTTGACCTTGAAATAACCTTAAAAACCGGGTTTAAAGTCAAGGTCATTGGTATCAGGAAGCGACATTATTCGACCCTGACAACTTTAATCAGAAAAATTTTACTCTTTTCAATCTCTATCCCGAACTAGCCCTCGTTATTTAACAATTTAGGTTCTGAGAAATTCCGGTGGGGAGATTAAAATGGCCCACCCTATATATTTTAAATGAAAGGCATAACAAGGTTTTTAAACTACCCGCCAGTTAACCATTAACCAATCACGGTGAGAGTGACATGAAACGTTAAATGTGAGCCAAATTTGAGATCTTTTCATGAGAGAGAAAAGGCAAATGTGTTATTGCTATTATAACTAATAACACAGCCACACATAAAAAAAATTGACCTGGGGGTCTCACTATGCGTACAATATGTTTTTGGGGTCGCTGAATCCGAATCCGGGGATTCGGATTCGGATCGTCGGAAATTGATCGACGTTTCTGAACCCTATAACTCGATGCTGTAATCATGTAACGCAATCTCTCACAATGAAACTGATTTTACAGTTCTCAAGCAAATATACGCCATAAAGAAATCTATAAATAAATAAATCTGTAAATAAATTAATGAATCTCTGAATAAATAAATAACTCCGACTACATATGTACATGCCGTAATCCAACGTAATGTACAACCATTGGGTTATTGTATTATAGGATTATGAGGTTTCGGAACCATAATGTTTGTGGTTTTAACGGATATATCAAATTTGAGGGTGGTTTTTGGTTGGCCGAACCCAGACGTGCTGGGATGAAACTGCCCACGGATTCGGATTCAGCGACCCCAAAAACATATTGTAACATAGTCAGACCCCCACATCAGAAACTTTTTTTTTTAGCGTGTTTTAGGGTTATGGGGTTATGTGGTTATGTGGTTATGGGGTTATGGAGTTATTACGTTGGGGTCAGTTGGTTATTGTATTATAGGATTATGAGGTTTCGGAGCCATAGGGTTTGTGGTTTTAACGGATATCGCAAAGAGGGTGTTTTGGGGTTATGGCCGAACCCAGACGTGCTGGGATGACTGAAATTCGGATTCAGCGACCCCAAAAACATATTGTACACATAGTGAGACCCCAGGTCAGAAACTTTTTTTTGTGTGTGGCTGTGTAATGTTATATTGTTATTATTTGGTTTTAATACCCTTTCTTGTTATCTGATAATAATAGAATTAAATAAAAACCTGATTTTCAAAGTTAGATTTAAACTTCCCACTGGCGAGGAAGGTACGGTTATTATTATTATTGCGTAACTCGGGTCAAATGTTATTTTTTTTCGAGTAAATTTATTCTGTTTCAGATGGGTTACGCCAAGTCGAGCCAAAAGGGTTGCGGATTGCACATGAGGCAGTTCTCTAGGGCGTTTATCTTTGACGACGGCGAGAACAGGGCAGCCTACGTGACCATAGACGCCTGTATGATGAATCATGGGGTGAAAAAAGCGGTGAGTAGAAACACAACATACAGTGATGGGCTGCACTATAGTATTTAGGACCACGCATATATATTGTTGGGGGTCGGGGGGGCAAGGAAACCTACAGTTGAAAAGTAGTATGTGTTACGCCCTTTGCCATTGATTTTATATGGAAGAAGGGCTTAACTCATTTATCTACCTAACCTAACCTAACCTAACCTAACCTTCCATTCGTTTGTATGGATTCGTTTGTAAGGCGAAGGTCGGTTCGTCAACAAAGAGACCGGGGCTCACACACAGACAATCGAAGGGAGTTGGAAGTGGCTGAAACACGACTTGGAAAAGAGGGGGTTACACTGGAAACGCAATGGCGATGCACTTGTGCGAGTACTTGTGGCGCAAAGAAAACAAACAGAAGAATTTGGATCCGTTTGAAGAACTCATCAAAAGTATTAAATCTC